>CM075962.1:3839447-3931947 GCA_038048745.1 Coluber constrictor foxii | reverse complement strand
TACCTTTCAAACGGTCACTAAACGAACGCTTGTAACCGGCAGTCCTCGACTTACAACAGTTTCACTGAGTGACCGTTCAAAAGTTGCAATGAAAAAAAGTGACTTACAACCGTTTTTTCACACTTACGACCGTTGCAGTATCCCCGTGGTCGCGTGATCATAATTCGGATGCTTGCAAACTGACTCATACTTACGACCGTAGCAGTGGCCCAAGATAGCAAGGAAGGTCATAAAACGGAGGGGAAACTCAGATTTAACAAATGTTTCACTGAACAACAGGAATTTTGGGCTCAATTGCGGTCCTAAATTGAGGACTACCTATATGTCAGGAACTTTAAACAAAGCGACATTTTTCACTTTTTGTTATTTTAACGTTTATAGATTTCAACTTCCCAGAATTGCCCAGTTAATCATTGGCTATTTTATTGTCATTTGTTATTAAATCATTACATTTATTGTTATTAAATCATTACATTTATTGTTATTAAATCATTTGTCAAAACACCGAGAGAAATCGTGGGAATCCTGGCTAGCTTAGGAATTCTGGGAATTGAAGTCCAGGAGCCATTAAGCGGCTTGTGCCTTTACCACAAAGAGGAAATAGTCCATACTATTGGAAATGGCAGGGAAGAGAATTCACAAACACACACAGCAGACACGCAAACACAATCTCCAGTGCCTTGTCTCATTAATAAGAGAACCCAATTTTCTTTTCCTCTAGAGCAGTGTTTCTCAACCTTGGAAGCTTGAAGATGGGTGGACTTCAACTCCCAGAATTCCCCAGCCAGCAACGCTGGCTGGGGGATTCTGGGAGTTGAAGTCCATCCATCTTCAAGCTGCTGGCTGGGGGATTCTGGGAGTTGAAGTCCACCCATCTTCAAGCTGCTGGCTGGGGAATTCTGGGAGTTGAAGTCCACCCCTCTTCAAGCTACCAAGGTTGAGAAACACTGATCTAGATTTTCTTTAGATTAAAAACAAGGGACCTCGGAGTTAATTATCGTCGTGATGAAGCCCTTTCAGGTCCAGCTCAGTTAATTATCTTAACGAAGCCCCATCCTTTGCGGTGCTGAGGATAAAGCAAAATCAGTCATTAAGTGTTTATTAGCCCAACTTGGCTTCATCTCCACAGCTACCTAGACAATTCGGAAGACCAGATAATAATTCAAATTTCCAACAAGGTGTGGGACATTTATGAGCGTGGAGCAATTTTGTGAGATCGTTATTTTTTTTAAACACCCCTCCCCCCTTTCCTTTTAACCTCCTGGTAGTAAGCAAGTCAACTGGCTTGCCAATTAGCCCTTAATTAATTAGTTCCTGCCATTTGCAAGTTAACAGCCTACTACGGGGACTTCTCCAAAGAGAGAAACTGGATGGATGAAAAGCGGAAGGAAGGAAGGTGAATGGATAAAGGAAGGAAGGAAGGAAGGAAGGAGAATGGAGAAAGAAACAAAGGAAGTTGAGGAAGGAGGAAAGAAGGGGAAGGAAGGAAGGAAGGAAGAAGAATGAAGAAAGAAAGTGAAGAAGGAGGAAAGAAGGGGAAGGGAGGAAGGATGATGAAAGAAAGAAAGGAAGGGAGGAAGGAGGAAAGAAGGGGAAGGGAGGAAGGAAGGAAGAAGAATGAAGCAAGAAAGAAAGGAAGTGAAGAAGGAGGAAAGAAGGGAGGAAGGAAGGAAGGAAGAATGATTAAAGAAACAAAGGAAATGAGGAAGGAGGAAAGAAGGGAAAGAGAGGAAGGAAGGAGAATGATGAAAGAAACAAAGGAAGGGAGGAAGGAGGGAGGAAAAAAGGGGGAAGGAAGGAAGGAAAGAGAATGATGAAAGGAGGGAAGGAAGGAAAGAGATAGAAGGAAGGAGGGAAGGAAGGAAGGATTTGAAGGAAGGAGGAAAGGAAGGAAGGATTTGAAGGGAGGATTTGAAGGTAATGAGGAATCCAATGGCAATCTTAGAGGTGGATGGGATCCTTGAGGCTATCCATCCAAGCCCCAATTTAAAAGAGAGAGTTACGTCTGCAATTGGGACTGGAGTTTCCATTGTTAAACTTGGTGATTGTTGTGAGTCGCGCATAATTTTGTGATGATTTCTTTTGGGCCAGGGTTTTGAAGTGAATCACCCCGTCAGTAAGCAAAGCTGATTTCCTCCATTGACAAGTTACTACTGGTTCGGTGGGCGTAGCCTGGGGGGGGGGGTAATATAACTGAGTGGGCATGGCCAACTTTTTTTTTTTACTTTTGAAATCATTTTTTCTACAACCTCGTCGGCTGACGAGGTTGTAAAAAAAAATGCTTTTCCCAGCATTTTTGCCTGATCCCCGAGGCTTTTTTTCCTTTTAAAAACATTTTTTTCTATAAAAAAAAATCAGCCAGAGGTTGAAGAAAAAATTAGTTTTAAAAGCCTCTGATGATCCCAGCTGAGCCGCGCGATCATCAGAGGCTTTTTTTTTTACTTTTAAAAGCATTTTTTCAGCCAGAGGTTGTAGAAAAAAAGCTTTTAAAAATAAAAAATAAAAAGCCTCTGATAATTGCGTGGCTCAGCTAAGCAATTGGGGGGGGGGGCAGGGATTTTTGCTACCAGTTCTCCGATCCATCCGTCGCCATCACTACCGGATTGGGCGATCCGGTCCAAACCGGGAGCATTTCACCTCTGGTTAAGGGTTACTCTCTTCCTCCAACCCCACTCCCTTCTAGCACTGATGGCGTTACCTTGTTGGGTCATGAGACGTCTGGAAGAAAACCATCAAGTTTAGAGAGTACCACGGAGCCCACAGTTGTCTTCCTCCTCCTCCTCTTCGTCTTCTCTACAAACCCCCTCCTTCTAGCCCTGATGAAGTTACTTCTTCCTCCCCTCTCATCATCCTCTTCCTCTTCCCTTCCAACACTGATGATGTTACCTAGTTGGGTCATGCGACGTCTGCCAGAAAACAACCAAGCTCAGAGAGCACTAGGGACCCTGTAGTCCTTTCCATCCTCTTCCTCCTCCCCTCCCTTCTCCACAAAGCCCCCTCCCTTCAAACCCTGATGTTACATCCTCCTCCACTCTCCTCCTCCCCCTCCTCCTCTTCCCCCTTCTCCTCCTCCTCAAACCCCATTCCCTCCTCCACCTCCTCCTCCTTCTCTTCGTAAACTCCACTCCCTTCTTGCACTGATGAAGTTACCTAGCTGGGTCATGAGACGTCTGCCAGAAAAGAACCCAGCTAAACTCCCAGAATTCCCCAGCCTACATCTTTAAGAGAGCGCCAAGGATCCCTCAAAAGCCTCATTTCATGGAGTGACACATGAAAGCGGTTGTATCAGTCAGAAAGGCACCGGAAAGAGTTAAGGAAGAATTAAAAGGTATTAAGAGCTGATCTCCTTGATTTGCAACTGTAATTAAGGATGGCAATTACAGAGCTTCCTTTTCATTTGCCACCTGTGGTTTTCTACTTCCCCACCTCAGGCTTACAAAGGGCTGGCTGGGAAGGAGGCAGCTCCCTGGAAGAGTAGTAGTAGCTACTACATCGCCTTTTACGACCTGAGGACTTCCAACTCTCAGAATCGAATCTGGGACCATCAGATTTCCCCTTCGATTTTCCCGGTCAGTAGGTCACAAAAGGTGACAATTTAATTTAATTAATTAATCGTATTTCTATGACGACGCAATGCCATCGTCGTAATTACGAGGCCAAGCGGCTGGATTTTAATCACATGACCGTGGGGATGTTGCTGCAGCGGTCGTTAAGTGGGGGGGGAAACCACTTGTATGTCACTTTTTTCAGTGCCGCGGTAACTTCAAACGGTCACTAAATGAACCGTTGTTGAATCGCGAACTACCTGTATAAGAACTGGCCTCTGTCGTCTTGAGCAAGGCTGTTGTAAGTCGAGGAGCCCCTGTGTGTTGGTCGCGGAAGCACGGAAAGGCCTGTTGCAGATGAGCTGCAAAAATCAACACGGCACCAGCCGTCTCTCTGGCTGCTCATCAGGCCGGCCTGTCAATCAAAGGAGGGATAGGAGGGAGAATGAGGGAGGGAAGCGCCGAGCCAGCCTTACGCTTTGCACTTTGCACACTGCTCAGGTCACACTCGGGCGACCTCGCCTTGAGGACCAAGAGACGGCTTCGGGGAATCAAAACTTGGTCTGCTGCAAACCCAGCAAAATAAAATAAATAAATAAAATAAAATTAGGAAGCAGGGTCTCTTTGCTTCGTCAGCCCTTTGGGGAGAAGTCAAAGGCTTCTCAGCATAGCTCAGCAGACTAAAAGCATTGTGATTAACACCAGCTGCCTGCAATTACTGTAAGTTCGAATCTCACCAGGCTCGAGGTTGACTCAGCCTTCCATCCTTTCTAAGGTAGGTCAATTGAGGACCCAGTTTGTGGGGGCAATAAGATGACTTTGTATAAAAATATACAAAAGTATGAAGGCTATTGCTTAACGCTTTGTAAGGCGCCCTGAGTCTCCGGAGAAGGGCAGCATATAAATCAATTTTTTTTAAAAAAGGGAGGGGGGGCATGGCTGTTTTGGGGTTTGAATTCAAACCGCTCCCTATCTTTTGCTCCATACCTGAGATGTCAAAACTCGATTTCATTGGAGGGCCACGGATGGGTATAACACAGGATTCATGTCGGGGGCACCTGTGGTGGCCAAGGGCTAAGGCAAGATGTCCCTTAGACTCCCCTCTCCCTCATTATAACCTCCTTTCCTTTCCTTTCCTTTCCTTTCCTTTCCTTTCCTTTCCTTTCCTTTCCTTCTTTCCTTTCCTTTCCTTCCTTCCTTCCTTCCTTTTCTTCTTTTTCCTTCCCTCTTCCTTCTCCTTTCTTCTGCCTTCCCCTTTCTTTCTTTTTCCTTTCTTGCTCTCTTCCCATCTGCCCTCCTTTTTCTTCGCCTTTCCTCTTTCCCTTTCTCCTTTCCTGCCCCTTCTTGCATGCTCAAATGCGAAAGGGGAAGAAACATTTCTCCATTTGCTTAGTTTTTAGGTTATTTAGATTAGCCCTCCGCCAGCTAAAATGGAGCCCGGGGAGGGATTGCGCGTGGCTCCTCCCCGGAGCTCCGTTTTCGCGGGCAGAAGGCACCGCGGTGGTGGTGAAATCCAATTTTTATTTTTACTACCGGTTCTGTGGGCGTGGTGTGGCTCAGTGGGCGTGGCTCGGTGGGCGTGGCAGAGGAAGGATACTGCAAAATCCCCATTCCCTCCCCACTCCTGGGGGAAGGATATTGCAAAATCCCCATTCCCACCCCACTCTGGGGCCAGCCAGAGGTGGTATTTTCTGGTTCTCCGAACTGCTCAAAAATTCCGCTACCGGTTCTCCAGAACCTGTTGGATTTCACTCCTGCACCGTGGACTGATTCTCAGCTATTTCCAGATCTAACCACCCCACAGGCCTTGGTGAGACCCCTGCTCTACACAGATCGCTGGTTGTCCTCGACTTACATCGGACCGTTGAAAGTCACTATGGCATTGAAAAAGGGGATTTATGGCAATGTTTCACACTTACGACCGTTGTCGCATCCCCAGCGGTCCCGTGATCAAATTCCAAATGCTTGGCAACTGGCATGTACTTATGACGGTTGCAGGCTCCCCTTTGGCCAGCTTCTGACAAGCCAAGTCAAGGGGCTGATTCCCTTAACGACCGTGCGACTTAAGCGAACCACCGCTGTGATTCATTGGATGAAAGGTCGTAAAATGGGGGCAAAACTCGCTTCACGACTGACTGACTTAACGACGAACGTGCGGGGCTCAATTGTGGCCGTACGTCGAGGACAACCTGTAGAACGAAGTTTTCAGTCTGAAAAAGACTCTGGGGAAATTGGGAAGAGCTCAAGGAGCTGTCCAGGGTGCTGCATCTCCAAGCATTTGCAGGTTCTCCTCGACTTACGACACAAGTGAGCCCAAAATTTCTGCGTGTTAAGCGAGACACAACTTTTCCGAGCTTGTGGATTGATTTCCGGACGTTTTGTTACTGGGTTAACACTTTAAATTAATGTTTCTCAACCTTGGTAGCTTGAAGATGGGTGGACTTCAACTCCCAGAATCCCCCAGCCAGCGCTGCTGGCTGGGGGATTCTGGGAGTTGAAGTCCACCCATCTTCAAGCTACCAAGGTTGAGAAACATAGCTTTAAATGCTAAAGTAAATACATTAAATAAATACTTTTATTCAGCCCAGCATCTGGATACTGATCACGCAACCACGGAGAAGCTGCGACGGTCTTTAAGTGTGAAAAACGGTCATCGTTCACTTTTTTCAGTGCCTTGGTTAACTCCGAACGGTCACTAAAGCGACTGTCGTAAGCCGAGGACCACCTGTGCTAACGGTCAAAGTAACGAGGTTATTTTATTTATTACTTCATTTATTTGATAAAAATCTAATAAACGAACCACTTTCATCTTGGGAGCCCTGGCAGAATTCTTATTTATTTATTTATTTATTTTATTTATTTCAATTTATATACCTTCAATTAGACTAGGTAGAAAATGAACTTTCTATTTCACTGCTAATTGGAAGTGAGGGGGCTAAATTCATAAGTTTGGGGTTTACTTCAGGGCAAAATAATATTCCCTCTCCAGAGGATGGAAGTGCCTAAAGGTATATATATCCAGCTACTTATTTCCCTGCGGCAAGCTGAATGCTGTAGGCTAAACTTATCCAGTTCTTCCTTTTTATTATTCTTTTTTTTCCTCTGGAAAGCTGGCAGCAAAATGGAAAATAATAATCTCATGTCTGTTTTTCAAATCCGGGCCTTGCCCCAAAATCAGAACGGAATATAGACTTGCCTTGAAGACATCTGACAAATTTAAAGATCGTAGTCTTTTCTCAGAGTCTCTCGTTTTCCAAAAGGTAACCCTTCTTTTTTTTTAAAAAAATAAAGGTATTCCTTGAGTTACGACCACAACAGAGCCCCAAAGTTTTGCCCCAGCTGGCTTTCATGCCTACGGCTGGACTAGAACTCACTGTCTCCTGGTGATTGGCCCAAAGTCACCCAGCTGGCTTTCCAGCCTAAAATGGCACTAAAACTTATCATCTCCTGGTAATTGGCCCAAAGTCACCCAGTCAGCTTTCGTAACTAAGGTGGAACTAGAATTTACCATCTCCTGGTGTTTGGCTCAAGACCTGGCATTCATGCTTACGACGGGACTAGAATTCACCGTCTCCTGGTGATTGGCCCAAAGTTATCCAGCTAGCTTTCATTCCTAAGGCAGAACTAGAACTCACCATCTCCTGGTGATTGGCCCAAAGTCACCCAGCTGGCTTTCATTCCTAAAGCGGAACTAGAATTCCCCGTCTCCTGGTGATTGGCCCAAAGTCACCCAGCTGGCTTTCATCCCTAAGGCGGAACTAGAACTCACCATCTCCTGGTGATTGGCCCAAAGTCACCCAGCTGCCTTTCATTCCTAAGGCGGAACTAGAACTCACCATCTCCTGGTGATTGGCCCAAAGTCACCCAGCTGGCTTTCATTCCTAAAGCGGAACTAGAATTCCCCGTCTCCTGGTGATTGGCCCAAAGTCACCCAGTTGGCTTTCATTCCTAAGGCGGAACTAGAACTCACCATCTCCTGGTGATTGGCCCAAAGTCACCCAGCTGCCTTTCATTCCTAAGGCGGAACTAGAACTCACCATCTCCTGGTGATTGGCCCAAAGTCACCCAGCTGGCTTTCATTCCTAAAGCGGAACTAGAATTCCCCGTCTCCTGGTGATTGGCCCAAAGTCACCCAGTTGGCTTTCATTCCTAAGGCGGAACTAGAATTCACCCTCTCCTGGTGATTGGCCCAAAGTCACCCAGCTGGCTTTCATGCCTAAGGCGGAACTAGAACTCACCGTCTCCTGGTGATTGGCCCAAAGTCACCCAGCTGGCTTTCATTCCTAAGGCGGAACTAGAACTCACAATCTCCTGGTGATTGGCCCAAAGTCACCCAGCTGCCTTTCATCCCTAAGGCGGAACTAGAACTCACCGTCTCCTGGTGATTGGCCCAAAGTCACCCAGCTGGCTTTCATTCCTAAGGCGGAACTAGAACTCACCGTCTCCTGGTGATTGGCCCAAAGTCACCCAACTAGCTTTCATTCCTAAAGCGGAACTAGAAATCACCGTCTCCTGATGATTGGCCCAAAATCACGTAGCTGGCTTTCATTCCTAAGGCGGAACTAGAATTCACCGTCTCCTGGTGATTGGCTCAAAGTCACCCAACTAGCTTTCATCCCTAAGGCGGAACTAGAACTCACCGTCTCCTGGGGATTGGCCCAAAGTCACCAGCTGGCTTTCATTCCTAAGGCCAGACTATAGAAGTAGATTTCTCTTGAACAGCCATAAAGCTGTCCATATTCCAGTGTGAGCACCTTCCATTTTCCGAACTGAACTTCCTAGTTTTATTATTGGGCCTGGAGCAGCTTAGAGGCCTTCAGGAAATGACTGACAGTTTTCTGAATTAAAGTCATGACGATTTAGAAATGCGGATTCTTCGTTGCAAGAGGGCTTGGCCAGGGAAAGCATGCCCAAATTTTAATAATGCCGAATGGAAACCTTCTTCCAAGAGGACCGTGGACGTGGGTGATCTGTCCCCCTCTACAGACACCCACAAAAACACAGCCAGTCGAGGGTTAAAGAAGCACTTGGCACACACCACAGTTCTTATCTCTAACTTGGCAGCGATATGCACACCGTTTGCCAAGTGCTTTAATAGTTCACAGAAAGAAAATCAAATACGTAGCTTTGCCAAAATCCGTTCTTTTAGCTCCAATGACTACCAGATTGAGTTTTTGTTCGTCACAGAGATCATTAACCACCACCCTGTCTTATATAGTCTCTGGGTGTGGTCCAGTGACTCATTGGTCCTGTGACTCAAGTCCAGTGACTCAGGTCTATTCCCTCATACATCTCCTCAGCTGCTGTAAGCGCTTATCTCGCCTTCTTTGACGTGCGTCCAGGAATGACGTCTCTCCCTCACTCTCATCCGAGACACCTGTTTCCCCACTACTTTGCTCTCTTTCAGCTGGCACCTGAGATGGTGCCAGGGGGGGGGGCTGGGAGATCTGGCTGGCTCCTCTTCCTCATGCTCAGAGCTTCCTTCCTCCAATGGGATAGGCTCAGAGGACGGGGTCACAACAGTTAAAAACCTGATGGTGTCTCTCCTTCCTTTCTCCCTCGCAGCCCCCGGGACGACCCACGTCATCATCCGCGAAGACCCCTACCGCGTTTCCGGCGATCAGATGGCCCTGGGTCTCCTGGCTGGAGCAGCCACGGGGGCCGCCTTAGGCTCGTTCATGTGGATGCCTTGTTGGTTTTAACGTCCTGATGCTTTTTGATAGACCGGCCAGCCCAGCCTGGCTGACTCCCCCCCACCCCTTTTCCTGGCAAGACCCCTCTCCCCTATTTCGAAAGCGAAGAGGGAGAACCAAAGAAGACGGGGGGGGGGTCACTTGGCACATAAATTCCCGGGGATTTTGCAAGATCCCTGGGAAGGTTTTAAAGCACCTGCTGTGTTAACAGTAACCGTGGTCGATAGATCCCATGCTGCACTGCTAGGCCCAGTGCCTTAAGCGCTGGAAATTTTGGCTTCCCTTCTGGTCGTTGGGCTGTGCCTAAGAAATCATCCGCCTCCCCTCTTCCCTGCTGGTCTATGGAACTACTTCAAAGTTTGGGGATCACTGACTTAACAGGTGTGGCGAGAAAAGGTCGTAAACTGAGGCAAAAATCACTTAACAACGGCCTTCCTTAACCAATGGAAATTTTGGCCTCGATGGTCATTGTATGTCGAGGACAAACCTGCAACCACGTTTCTGGCAGGTGAGCAGTTTCGGGTTGCTTGCCAGCTGAATCCACCCGCTAAAGTAGATTTAGGTAGTCCTCGACTTACGACAGTTCCATTTAGTGACCGTTCTAACTTACAACGGCATTGAAGAAAAGTGACTTGTGAGCATTTTTCACACTTGCGAACTGTTGGCAGCATCCCCACGGCCAAGTGATCAAAATTCAGGAGCTTGGCAACTGACTCATACTTACGACGGTTGCAGCGTCCTGGAGTCACGACCATCGGACGAGCAACATCGATGGGGGAAGCCGGATTCACTTAAGAACCGTGTTGCTACCTTAACGACTGCAGTGATTCCCTTGATAGGTGTGGCAAGGAAGGTCGTAAAAATGAGGCAAAACTCCCTTTAACAACGGCCTCGCTGAGCTCAATTGTGGCCCTAACTTGAGGACTCCTTCAGAGTTAGAATTTCCAAAACGGTGGCAGAAAGAAGGCTAAATATTCAGGGTTTAACTTCTGAATCATCCATCCATGTCAGATAAGTCCTTCACACACACACACACACACACACACAAAGAACTCAACGTGAGCTCACTTTTAATAGACACACAAATTGTCCCCTGACAGCGGAATAAAATAATCACCACCATTAACAATGCAGGAAGGGAGATAAACGCATTTATGCTTAACACTTTCGGGGGAAACGAAGGCAGGGCTCAATTTACGGCCCTTTTTTTTTACAAAAGACGACTCCAAGCCTTCTCCGAATGCTTCGGGGAGGTGGGGGGGGGGGAGACATACAAGGAGTCCTCGACTTACGACAGTTTGCCTAGCGGGCAAAGTGACAATGGCACTGAAAAATGTGACTTACAGCGTCCTCCCGTGGTCGCCCGATCAAAACCTGGGAGGAACTGAAGGCAGGAAATAGCGGCTCGGAGGGCTTGCCAGCCCCCCCTGAGAGGTTTACGGAGTCAGCGTATCAACCCCCTCCCCCAACAATCTGGGTCCTCGCTTTCCCGACCTCGGAAGGACGGAAGGCTGAGTCAATCTGGAGACTGTGAGATTCAAACTCCAGACTGTGGGCAGAGTTTGCTTGCAATACTGCGCCACTAGGGTCCTTCCTTCCTCCTTTCCCCCTTTTTCTCCCTCTCTCCTTCCTTCCTTCCTTCCCTCCCTCCCTTCTTTGCTTCCTTCCCCCTCTTTCCCTCCCTCTTCCTCCCTTCCTTCCTTCCCTCTCTCCCTCCTTCCTTTCCTCCCTCCCTCCCTTGCTTCCTTCCCCCTTTCTCTCCCTCTCTCCCTCCCTTCCCCCTTTCCGTCTCTCCTTCCTTCGCTTCCTTCCTTCCCTCCTTCCGTCTTTTCTTCCCAATAGCAATAGTACTTATTTTTCAGAGTATAAGACGCACCCCCCCCCCAAAAAAGGGGGTGAAATTTTGGGTCCATCTTATACACCGAATGTAGCCCCGCCCACTCACTGGCCCCCACCCTTTGGCCTCTGCCTCCCAGCAATTTAACTCCTTGCAGCAAGCAGAAACAGCCCGTTTCAGCTTCAGCACAGCCTGATTAGCACAAGTTGATGATAGGCTGGATCAGCCTCCCGACTCTCAGCTGTTTCAGGCTGCAGGGATTGCCGTGGCCTATTGCTGCGGGGGCCTCCGCTGCTTGCTGCAAGGAGGTAAATTGCTGGGAGGCAGATTTTTTTCCCTTGTGCTAATCAAGCTAGGCTGAAAACGAAAATGAAAGTAAAGCAGGCTGCAAGGAGACAAAATTGCTCAGAGGCAGAGGCAGACTTCTTTTTCTTCTTTTCCTCACCAAAAAAGGTAGGTGCGTCTAATAGTCCGGAGCGTCTTATACGCCGAAAAATACGGTATATACCGCTTCACAAGTGCTTTCCAGCCCCCTCTGAGCAATTTACAGAGTCAGCATATTTCCCCCTCCACAATCTGGGTCCTCAGTTTTAGCAACCTCGGAAGGATGGAAGGCTGAGTCAACCTTGAGTTGGTCAGAATTGAACTCCTGGCAGTGGGCAAAGTAAGCTTGTTAGACTGCATTCTAACCACTGTGAACCATGGATGGATGGATGGATGGATGGATGGACGGAAGGAAGGAAGGAAGGAAGGAAGGAGGAAGGACAATAGCCTTTAGACTTATATACTTCTTCAAAGGGCATTTACAGCCCTCTCTAAGCGGTTTACAGAGACAGCCTCTTGCCCCCAACAATCTGGGTCCTCGTTTGACCAACCTCCGAAGGACGGAAGCCTGAGTCAACCTTGAGCCTGGTGGGATTCGAACTCCTGACGGTGGGCAGAGTCAGCCTGCAAATGCTGCACATTAACCACTGTGCCACCAGGGCTCCTACAAGGAAAAAGATGCCCTTAACCAACGATTGGAAAGGGGCGGGGGGCGGGCGGATCTGAGCAGCTACCACCCAGAGGAGATACTCTACTTCAGCCTCTTCCTGGAGCAGCCTCCTTGTCTTAAAAGGAAAGAAGTAATAATTGAAAAGCGTTTCTTTGATCTTTCTCGAGATCCCAAATGATACGGAGAGAAGACGCTACGGGAAAATCAATTTTTTTTAAAATTCTCCCGTTTTGGAGGCAAGGGTCTTACGAGCATCTCGCCCCAAGGGTGTCCCCAACCCTGCTCCGTTCCTTGAGGACAATACTTTCCCCCACCCCCAATTCATATATCTCTTAATTAGCACCCCCGGGAAAACAAGAAAAGCTCCACAACTCATTGGGAATCTGGAGGGAGGGCTGCTATCTCTGACAACAGCCAACTGAGGCTTGGCAGAGGGCCTCAAATTACTGTCAATTACAAGCACTTAAGGTCCTCCTGTGTGCTCGACACCAGAGCTAAAGCAATGATTCATAAACCAAATTACGGGGAAGCCACCGGCCGGCCATGTGGTTGAGGAGGCTTCTCGGCCAATTCCTTCACGAGGACGAGAATGGGCAAGCTAAAGAAATGTCACGGGGTCCTTGGTTTTTAAAAAAAATTAGATTTCTATGCCGCCCTTCTCCGGAGACTCAGGGCAGCTTACAATGCATTAAGCAATAGCCTTCCTACTTTTGTATATTTATACAAAGTCAGCTTATTGCCCCCACAATCTGGGTCCTCCATTGACCTACCTTAGAAGGATGGAAGGCTGAGTCAACCTTGAGCCTGGTGAGATTCGAACTTACAGTAATTGCAGGCAGCTGAATGTCCTTCCTTCCTTCCTTCCTTCCTTCCTTCCTTCCTTCCTTCCTTCCTTTCCTTTCTTCTTTCCTTCCTCTTTTTTTTTTCTTACTTTCTTTTTTTTTAAATTTGATTTATATGCCGCCCTTCTCCGGAGACTCAGGGCGGCTTACAATGCGTTAAGCAACAGCCTTCCTACTTTTGTATATTTATACAAAGTCAGCTTATTGCCCCCACAAACTGGGTCCTCAATTGACCTACCTTAGAAAGGATGGAAGGCTGAGTCGACCTTGAGCCTGGGGAGATTCGAACCTACAGTAATTGCAGACAGCTGGAGTTAATCACAATGCACAATGCGTTAGTCTGCTGAGTTATCCAGGCTATTGGTGGTCTCTGAGCTTGCCTGTTATCTCTTGCAGATGTTTCATGACCCAACAGAGTAATATCATCAGTGCTAGAAGGGAGAGGAGGAGGAGGAGAACTATGGAGCTGATGCTCTCTGCACTGGGTGGTGCGTCTTGAAGACATTGCATTACCCAAGTAGGTAACATCATCAGTGCTAGAAGGGAGAGGGATATGCAGAGAGGAGGGGGAGGAGGAGGAATGTAGAGTGTTCGGTACTATCTGAACTTGGTTATTTTTTTTTTTGCAAACGTTTCATGGCCCAGCTAGGTAGCATCATCAGTGTTAGGCGGAGGTGGGGTTTGCTTCCTGTTTCTATATGGTACAGGTTCCCCAAGGAGCAATTCTCCAGATGCTGAGGAACTAGAAAACGTGTAGAGAATAGCTATAAGGATTGTTAAGAGGTTTGGAGGCGAAATCGAACAGCGAAGAGAATTTGGGATGTCTACTTCAATGAGAAGAAGGACCAGGAGTGAAATGATGGCAGTGTTCCAATATTCGAGGGGCTGCCCCAAAGAAGAGGGGGTCCCACCTACTCTCCAAAGCACCTGAAGGCAAGAGAAGAAGCAACGGATGGAAAATAATCAAAGAGAGAAGCAACCTTGAATTAAGGAGGCATTTTCTGACAGAGAGGACAATTAACCAGGGGAACAGATTGCCTCCAGAAGTTGTGGATAACAGATAAAACAACACCAACACTGATTTTTAACTATGCAATGTAAAAGCATATTTTCCTTACTAAAACTCCATGCACAGAGACCCCCATGAAAGAAAGAGACCCCAGCCTCAACACATCCAAAACGCCCCAATGGTAAAAAGCAGGAACACGGCCGCGGACGTACCCGTGAACAGATATTTAGAAAAAAAAATTAAGAAACGGAAGACGTTCCGTTATCGGGGTCCCCGGACGCCCCTCCTGAGTCTCTTCGGTTGTTTTAGCAAACCCAGAGAATGTGGCTGAAATGGGGGGTTTGCTCACCAGAAACAGCTTTGCAAAAGCAGGAAATTAACACACCCACAAAATGTTCGGGAGGGCTCATTAGTGGCCTGTTTTGAGCAGAGCTGCCCCTGTCTGATGGGAACGTGTGAACGGGAAGAGGACAATCCAGATGGGCCTAAATCAGGAGTAGTAATGATTCTCCTTCGCATAATCTTGAATGAAGAGGGAAATCATTTAAGCAGAAAATCGGAGTGGGACAAACGTTGTCCCCGGCTAATTTTCTGGCTGGGACTGTCAGTAACAAGGTTACTTTACTGCTGAAAGAACTGGCATCCTTTTAGGACTTGAGGACTTCAACTCCCAGAATTCCTGAGCCAAATGGGGAACTATGGCCATTTTATGACCTGTGCACTTCAACTCCCAGAATCCCTGAGCCAAATGGGGAACTGTGGCCATTATATGATTTGTGGACTTCAACTCCCAGAATCCCTGAGCCAAATGGGGAATTGTGGCGATTTTATGACTTGTGGACTTCAACTCCCAGAATCCCTGAGCCAAATGGGGAACTGTGGCCATTTTATGACTTGTGGACTTCAACTCCCAGAATCCCTGAGCCAAAAGGGGAACTGCGGCCATTTTATGACCTGTGGATTTCAACTCCCAGAATCCCTGAGCCAAAAGGGGAACTGTCGCCATTTTATGACTTGTGGACTTCAACTCCCAGAATCCCTGAGCCAAATGGGGAACTGTGGCCATTTTATGACCTGTGGACTTCAACTCCCATAATCCCTGAGCCAAATGGGAAACTGTCACCATTTTATGACTTGTGGACTTCAACTCCCAGAATCCCTGAGCCAAATGGGGAACTGTGGCCATTTTATGACCTGTGGACTTCAACTCCCATAATCCCTGAGCCAAATGGGAAACTGTCGCCATTTTATGACTTGTGGACTTCAACTCCCAGAATCCCTGAGCCAAATGGGGAACTGTGGCCATTTTATGACCTGTGGACTTCAACTCCCACAATTCTGGCTCAGGAATTCTGGGAGTTGAAGTCCACGAATCATAAAAGGGCCATAGTTCCCCATCTTTGCTTTACACTATCAATTCTACTAGGGTTCCCATCTGACCCGTCGAGTAACAGTTGGTGAGGAAGCTTGGAAGAAACAAAGTCCTCGACTTACAACGGTGAGCTTAGTGACCGTTCAAAGTTACAACGGTGCAGAAAAAAGTAATTTAGGGCTGTTTTTCACACTTACGACCATTTCTACATCCCTGTGGTCAGAGGATCAAGATTCAGAGGCTCAGCAACTGGCTCCTATTTATGACGGTCGCAGTGTCCCCGGCGGTCACGTAAACCCCTTTTACGACCTTCCGACCAGCAAAGTCAACGTGGGGGAAGCCAGATTCGCTTAATAACCGCCTTACTCACTGAACAACTGCAGCGATTCACTTAACAACGGTGGCAAGAAAGGTCATAAGATGATGCAGCAAAACTCACTTAATCAATGTCTCGCTTAGTAACAGAAACGTGCCGCTCAATTGCGGTCGTAAGTCGAGGACTACCTATGCAATTATTCTAATAGAGGAGCCTGACTGGGTCCATTAAGCTGCATCATGGAAAAGAAACTTGGAAGTTTGGCTGTGGGAACGTCACATCTGCAGGACGTAAGAATTTCGAAATGACACCACCGTATGTGATTTAATGTTCCACTTTATGCTCCGGCTTCAGCATCTGACCGGCTCCCTCGGGCACTAAATTTCAACATGTTCTCCCACATACCAGGCCTAAAGTTAAAATTAAAGCTTGCCGGGAAAGCTGAAGTCTTAATTTCTAAATACAGGCAAGTCCTTGACCTACGACCCCAAATTTCCGTTCCTAAGCGAGGGCAGTGAATTTTGCTCCGCTTTATGAACTTTCTTGCCACAGTTGGTTAAAGTGAACCATTTGCATGTACTGAGTTAGCCACACAGGTGTTCAGCGAATCTGACTCGCTTAACAAAAACTGTGGCAAGGACGGTCGTAAAACGGAGCAAAATTCACTTCGCAGCTTCGTCTCACTTAGGAACGGGAATTTTGGGCTTACGGTTGTGGCCGTAAATCGAGGACTACCTGTATCTCTTTTCAGGGAAGAACAGAGTTTGAACGAAGTCAGCCACTGAGACCTTTACAATTAAGATCCGTCCTCGTATTTATTTATTTTACACCCGAGTTGGAAAAAAAAAAAGGCCTTTCTGCAGAATTGGGCCCTGATCCTGCAAGGGGGAAAAGGCCTTCCTTCCTTCCTTCCCTCTCGTATTTTTCATTTGTCCTCTTTCCGTCTGAAACGGACGGTGGCGTCACAAAGGAGGCAGGCCTGGCTCTGGTCTGAAGAGCAAAGAGATGAGCTCAGCCGAAGCCATTATGCCCGCAGAGCCGGAGGGCAAAGCCTTTTCGCCCTTTGTGTCCTCACAAATACTCAGTTATATGGTTGGGTGCTCAGGCATTTGACCAAACAAGTAGAGCGGACCTGATCTTGCAAAGGTGGAGCAGGGGGGGGGGCGGGCATTTTCTGCATGGATACCTCACCCACCCCCAAAAATGGCTCCTTAAAGGGAAGGAGACTGCTGCTTCTCTCCTTCCTTCCTCCCTCCCTCTCCTTCCTTTTTCTTCCCCCCTTTCCTCCTTCCCACCCACCCTTCCATCCCTCCCCTTTTTCCTTCCTTCCTTCCTTCCTTCCTCCCTTCTTCCTTTTCCCTTCCTTCCCCCCTTTCTTTCCTTCCCCTTCCCATCCTTTTTTCCTTCCTTCCCTTCTTTCCCTTCCTTCCCTCCCTCCCTTCTTTCCTTTCCTTCCTTCCCCCCCTTTCTTCCCTTCCCTCCCTCCTCTCCTTTTCCTTTCCTTTCCTTTCCTTTCCTTCCTTCCCTCCCTCCCCTTCTTTCCTTTCCTTCCTTCCTTTCCTTCCTTCTCCCTTTTTCCTTCCTTCCTTCCCCCCTTTCTTTCCTTCCCCCTTCTCACCTTTTCCTCCTTCCTTCCTTCCCTCCTTTCTTTCCTTCCCTCACTCCCTCTCTCCTCTCCTTTTTCCTTTCCTTTCCTTCCCTCCCTCCCTTCTCTCCCTTCTTTCCTTTCCTTCCTTTCTTTCCTTTCCCCTTCCTCCTTTCCTTTCCTTTTCCTTCCTTCCCTTTCTTTCCTTCCCCCTCTCACCCTTTTTCCTTCCTTCCCTCCTTCTTTCTTCCCTTCCCTCCCTCCCTTCTCTCCCTTTTTTCCTTTCCTTTCCTTCCCTTCCTTTTCCTTCCTTCCCTCCCTCCTTCCTTCTCTCCCTTCTTTCCTTTTCCTTCCTTCCCCCCTTTCTTCCCTTTCCTCCCTCCTCTCCTTTTCCTTTCCTTTCCTTCCTTTTCCTTCCTTCCCTCCCTCCCTTCTTTCCTTTCCTTCCTTCCTTCCTTCCCCCTTCTCCCTTTTTCCTTCCTTCCTTCCCCCCTTTCTTTCCTTCCCCCTTCTCACCTTTTCCTTCCTTCCTTCCTTCTTCCCTTCCCTCCCTCCCTTCTCTCCCTTTTTTTCCTTTCCTTTCCTTCCTTCCCTCCCTCCCTTCCTTTTCTCCCTTTCCTTTCCTTTCCTCCCTTCCTTTCTTTCCTTTCCTTCCCTCCCCCTTCCTTCCCTCTTCCTTTCCTTTCCTTTCCTTTCCTTTCCCTGCCTTCCTTTTCCTTCCTTCCCTCCCTCCCTTCTCTCCCTTCTTTTTTCCTTCCTTCCCTCCTTCTTTCTTCCCTTCCCTTCTCTCCTTTTTCCTTTCCTTTCCTTTCCTTCCTTTTCCTTCCTTCCCGTCCCTCCCTTCCTTTTCTCCCCTTTTCCTTTCCTTTCCTTTCCTTTCCTCCCTTCCTTCTTTCCTTCTTTCCTTTCCTTCCCTCTTCCTTTCCTTTCCTTCCTGCCTTCCTTTTTCCTTCCTTCCCTCCTTCCCTTCTCTCCCTTCTTTCCTTTCCTTTCCTTTCCTTTCCTTGTCCTTTCCTTTCCTTTCCTTTCTTCCTTTCCTTTCCTTTCCTTTCCTTTTCCTTTCCTTTCCTTTCCTTTCCTTTCCTTCCATCCTTCCCCCTTCCTTTCTTTAGCTCAGGGCTGAAATGAGGGGGTCCTTGATGATTTCTGAGCTGGGTTATTTTCTTGCAGAAGTTTCATGATCCAAACTAGGAAAGATTATCAGTCCTGGTCAACTGATGACGACGTCAACTTAACCCTGTGATGATGTTACCTATTTCGGTAATGAAAACGTCAGAGAGCACCAAGGACATTCTTCATTGGGCTTTGAGATCCCAGCCAAGGTTTGCTTTTCTGCACTGCCCTCTTTTTCTGAGACCCTCCTTTGGCAAAAATCATGAGCATTTTCCCAAGGCCACCTGGCAGGGAAGAGAATCGGACTCTCCTGGTGCAGGAAAGCACCCGGAATTAAAAGAGATGAATGAAGGCTAATTCAGAGGGGAGGTTGATTCATTTATATCCCACCTTTTTTTTTTTAGAAGCAGCAAATGTTTTTACTATGGGGCTGTACAGCGCCCTGAGTCCTTCGGGAGAAGGGCAGTATAAAAAATGCAATTAATTAATAAACAAACAATAAATGTATCTAACATACTTTTCTTCTATTTTTCCCACAACAACCCCTGCGAGGCGGGCTCAGCTGAGAGAGAAGCTCTGGCCCAAAGTCACCCAGCCGGCTTTCATGATTAAGGCAGGACTAGAACTCACCATCTCCTAATGATTTACCCACAGTCAGCTAGCTGGTTTTAATGCCTAAGGTGGGACTAGAACTCACCTTCTCCGGGTGATTGGCCCAAAGTCCACCCAGCCATCTTTCATGCCTAAAGTGGGACTAGAACTCACTGTCTCCTAATGATTTGCCCACAGTCACCCAGCTGGCTTTTATGCCTAAGGCAGAACTAGAACTCACCCGTCTCCCAGTTTCTAGCCTGGTTCCTCCTAACCACTGAACCAAAAGGGCTCTCAGGTTTGGCTGATGAGAAGGACAGAGAGGTAGTTAAAATGTTCTTCGTTCTATTTTCTTTTTTTCCTGCTAAATTTATAGCCATTTCTAGTCCAATTTTTTTCAAAGCAGACACGTTTTATAGACAAATCATTTTCTCCTTTCCTGCCCCCTTGCGACCCAATTATTCTCCTCGTCCCTTTTTGTACCCTAAACTTGTCAATGTTAAAAAGAAACTCCTTAGAAGCTCCTTACTAATATAAAAATGACAATTCTCACTTTCAGAGATCACCGTTTCTTTCATTAAATACCTTTCGCTGGTGAGGGGCAGGAATACGAATTTGAAATTAAGTCGTTATCAGCACAGATTTTCAGAGGCTTCGGACAGAAAACATCTATTTACCGACGGACGATAAAACGTGAATTTTTAAATTTGAAAACAAAGGCTGCCATTTGCAGCATCCATCGGTCCTTCCAGACAGCGATAGGATGCCATTTTACGGCGTTGCTATAGGATAGCCAAAGAATATTCCGAAGAACGCGTCAATAATTTTTCAAAAAGAGGAGGAAGGAAAATAATTGGAGGGCGATGGATAGGAGATATCTCGTTTGCTTGTTCAAATGAATGTTTGGGCAAACAAAAATTCAATAGTGAGAAAAATAGCGACGAAGGTGCATTGGAAGAGGTGAAAGAAATATTGTTTGCCTGCAAGCAAGAACCAGTCGGACCGTAAAATAGAAAAAGGAATAGAAAATGAAGACGGCTGAACTGATCTGGGGATTTAGAATTCAGACAGGCATCTGCGACTAACACCCCCAAATTTAACAACTGTTGGTAAGAAACACTCCAAAGTTTGGATAGTGGATGGTAGGAGACAGCAGGAAAAAAAAAATCACATAATATAAAAACCTGCAAATAGAAATAGAAGGAATGGGGAGAAAGAAAGCAAAGGTGGCACCATCTGGAACAAACTTTGAACACCGTCGGCATTGACAAAATCCCCACCTGTCAATTGCGGAAGGCAGCTCTAACTCCAAACAGCTTACATCTTGTGATGATATCTCGAATTACCATCCACCATCCAACATCCACATCTGGCTCTCCCAGATCCTTGGGAAGGACTTGACGGGAGGGGGGGGGTGGTTTAAAAATGCCAATCTAAACATCTGGGAATGCTGCAAACAGTCGTTAAGCGTGAAAAACGGTCCGAAGTCACTTTTCTCTAACTCAGAGTTCTTCAAACTTGGCAGCTTTAAGACTTGGGAACTTCAACTCCCAGAATTCTCCAGCCAGCATAGCTGGCTGGAGAATTCTGGGAGTTGAAGTCCCCAAGTCTTAAAGCTGCTAAATTTGAGGACCCCTGCTCCAGGGATGAAATCCAGCAGGTTCTGACAGGTTCTGGAGATTTTGCAATACCCTTTCCCCAGGACTGGGGTGGGAATGGAGATTTTGCAGTATCCTTCCCCTGCCACACCCATGAAGCCACACCCACAGAACCAGTAGTAAAAAAAAATTGGATTTCACCACTGCCCTGCTCTAACTGAAAAGATGCAAAGGACCAGCTGTCTGCAAGGAAGATCAATCCTTCCATTCCCCACCATCCAGTCAGAGTTGAAGAAGCTTCTAGGAGGAGGAGCGACATGTCTTCAGAGAAAAACCAGAAAGTCCAAGTGCCTCTTGGGGAAAAAAAAGTCCTTTGGGGACAATCCTGATCTGAATGAGGGAGAATCGCCATAGACTTGCCATTTCTTGCTCCTTTCCTGAACTCTTATATTAACGGTGCTTATTAAAAAAAAAAAGGAATAGCATAATGGGGACACGAAGATTTAATCGCTGAACACAAAATAGAGATACCGGTACTTAAGCCGGTGTGATGCTAAGGCAACTGTGTAAATACCATGTTTCCCCGAAAATAAGACCCTGTCTTATATTTTTTTGAACCCTGAAATAAGCGCTTGGCCTTATTGCCATGCGCTCAAAAGCCTAATTGGGCTTATTATCAGGGGGTGTCTTATTCTGGAGAAAACAGGGTAGATAGATGATAGATAAGATAGATAGATAGATAGATAGATAGATAGATAGATAGATAGATAGATAGATAGATAGATAGATGATAGATAGATAGATAGATAGATAGATAGATAGATAGATAGATAGATAGATACAGAGAGATAGAGATGGATGATAGATAGATAGATAGATAGATAGATAGATAGATAGATAGATAGATAGATAGAGATGGATGATAGATAAATAGATTATAGGACAGACAGAGACATAGAAATGGATGATAGATAGATAGGTAGATAGTGAGATGATAGATAGATGATAAATAGAAATGGATGATAGGTAGATAGATAGAGATGATAGATAGATGATAGATAGATGATAGAGAGATGATAGATAAATAGATAGATAGATAGATAGATAGATAGATAGATAGATAGATAGATAGATAGATAGATAGATATAGTAAATAGATGATAGATAGATAGACAGACAGACAGACAGAAATACATAGATGATAGATAGATAGATAGATAGATGATAGATAGATAGATAGATAGATAGATAGATAGATAGATAGATAGATAGATAGATAGATAGATAAAGATAGATACATAGATAGATGATAGATAGATGATAGAGAGATTATAGATAGATAAATAGATGATAGATTGATAGATAGACAGACAGAAATACATAGATAGATAGACAGATAGATAGATAGATAGATGATAGATACATAGATGATAGATAAATGATAGAGAGATTATAGATAGATAAATAGATGATAAATAGATAGACAGACAGAAATACATGGATAGATAGATAGATAGATAGAGAGAGAGAGAGATGATAGAGAGATGATAGAGAGATGACAGAGAGATTATAGATAAATAGATGATAGATAGAGAGATAGATAGATAGATACCGTGTTTCCCCGAAAATAAGACCTTGTTTTATATTCTTTTTGAACCCTGAAATAAGCCATGTGCTCAAAAGCCCAATTGGGCTTATTATCACGGGAATGTCTTATTTTGGGGGAAACAGGGTAAGATGGCAAATCTATTTTGGCCCACAAAATCATTTTTCCTATTGGTTTTCCTATTGGAATTCCTGCCCTGATTTTCAAACTTCTTCCCGCCCCCCCCCCCCCACCAGCCTTTCTCAAAATGACAGAGGAGGTTTTCCTACATACCAGAGAGAGAGGCCATTCCCCTCGAACACAGGCCACCGGGTGTGCGTATTCCGCATCGTGTACAGGTCCCAATTGGAAATGAGAGGGCTACTTTATAGGGAGAAATTGCATTTTAAGAAAACCCACAACGCAGCGATACAATCCGGGGCCTGGTAAAAATTGCTTACCGGAATAATGTTTGCGGTATATATAATGACTTAGCGCCTGAATTTGGATAGTGCTATTTTTACCAGTGTGGGGTTTTTTTTGGTTTTTTCTTTTCTTTTTTTTTCTTTTTGAGAGGGGGGGAAAGAAAACCCCCGTTTTTCATTTTAATTAAATCCTTTGCAGGCTTCAATTCTGGGCAGACATGCGAGATGTGTACTTTTCCCACAGAAGCTGTCTGGCTAAATTCACAACCCGGAACAGCAGACTGGTCCTTGAGGTGAGGATGAAAAAAAAGATATTTTTAAGGGTTTTTTTTTTTAAAATCCTTGCAAGAAGAAAAGAATAGCGGCCTAACTCCGTCGCCGCTAAAAGGAACAGAAGCTACACGCAGCTGGAAATGCAACTTATTTTATGTCCTACGCGGGGGTTTGTGGAGGTTCAACACAGATGGGAGACCATTCCGAGCAGGGCTACTACAGATCTGATTTCCAGCAGCACAAAAATGCAAAACGCCACCACACACACACACACAGGGAGTGAACTTGGAGGAAGGCAGCCACCGAGAAGCTGGCCTCATTAGCAGGGTGGGAATAAATTCCACGCTCTTGAAGGCGGAGGAGCTGTCTCACCCACAAATGCAGCTTCATAATGCAGAGTTACGTTCGGGCCATCAGGAGGATGGGGTTTTTTTTTTTAAAAAAAAATGTTGTTGTTAAGACACGTGAATTGCAAATTGAGAGCAAAGGGGTATGGAACAGTCTTCCTAAAAAATGAACAGCTTTTAAGGTATCTGAATTTCAACTCATACATATAGGTTGTAGAACAGAATATAGGCTGGGGAATGTAGAATAGCGGATAGGATAGGATAGGATAGGATAGGATAGGATAGGATAGGATAGGATAGGATAGGATAGGATAGGATAGGATAGGATAGGATAGGATAGGATAGGATAGGATAGGATAGGATAGGATAGGACAGGACAGGACAGGATACGGAAGAGGGGAGGGGAGGGGAGGGGAGGGGAGGATGGAAAAGAGAAGAGAAGAGAGAAAGATGGGGAAGAGAAGAAGGAGAAGAGAAGAGCAGAGAGAAGGATGGAAAATAGGATAGGATAGGATAGGATAGGATAGGATAGGATAGGATAGGATAGGATAGGATAGGATAGGATAGGATAGGATAGGATAGGATAGGAAAGAGGGGAGGGGAGGGGAGGGGAGGGGAGGGGAGGGGAGGGGAGAAGAGAAGAGAAGAGAAGAGAAGAGAAGAGAAGAGAAGAGAAGAGAAGAGAAGAGAAGAGAAGAGAAGAGGATGGAGAAGAGAAGGATGGAGAAGAGAAGAGAAGAGAAGAGAAGAGAGGAGAGGAGAGGAGAGGAGAGGAGAGGAGAGGAGAGGAGAGGAGAGGAGAGGAGAGGAGAGGAGAGGAGAGGAGAGGAGAGGAGAGGAGAGAAGAGAAGAGAAGAGAAGAGAAGAGAAGAGAAGAGAAGAGAAGAGAAGAGAAGAGAAGAGAAGAGAAGAGAAGAGAAGAGAAGAGAAGGATGGAAAAGAGAAGAGAAGAGAAGAGAAGAGAAGAGAAGAGAAGAGAAGAGAGAAAGATGGGGAAAAGAAGGAGGAGAAGAGAAGAGCAAAGAGAAGGATGGAAAATAGAATAGACCAGACCAGACCAGACCAGACCAGACCAGACCAGACCAGACCAGACCAGAACAGAACAGAACAGAACAGAACAGAACAGCCGCCCTGAGTCTTCGGAGAAAGGCAGCATATAAATTGAACTAAATAAATAAATAGTATAGAATATAGAATATAGAATATAGAGTATAGAGTATAGAGTATAGAGTATAGAATAGGGGATTGAGTAGATTATGGAACAGAATATAGAAGAATACAGAATAGGAAATAGAATATATTATCGAATGTAGAATGTAGAATGTAGAATATAGAAGAAGGAATTGAATAGATTACAGAACAGATTGTAGAAAATAGAATAGGGTAGAATAGATTATAGAACAGAACAGAATACCGTGTTTCCCCGAAAATAAGACCTTGTCTTATATTTTTTTTGAACCCTGAAATAAGCGCTTGGCCTTATTGCCATGCGCTCAAAAGCCCGATTGGGCTTATTATCAGGGGGTGTCTTATTTTTTGGGGGGGGGGAAGGGTATAAGCTAGAAAACAGAACAGAACAAAATAGAATATTTTATTGGACACACAAGGAATTTGTCTCCGGTGCAGAAGCTTTCAGTGTACATACAACCAACGAAGAAGTAATATAATCATAATAACAAAGGATAATACTCATAATAATGAAAGCAATCGAGAAGGTAGTGGAACAGATGAAAAGAATAAAAAGTAATATAGCCACGCGACATGGGTAATATACTTAGGCATACCTACATACATGGGGTGGGGGGGGGGAGAGAATCTTAATCGTTTTATTATCCCTGTGGCTACGGAGCATTTCTTCCATCTTAAGAAAAAGGACATTTTGAAGCACGAGGCAGAAGCTTTTCACATCCACCCCTCACGCAGACACGAAGTCAATTTATGGCGGGTTTACTGTGCAGACAAGAGCACTGAATTATCTCGACTCGCTGACATTTTAATAAATCTCAAACGTACACAAAATCAATCGTGGCTTTTTCTACTCCCATCCCCCAACTCTTTCCCTCCTCCAACACACAAAAAACCCCCCCTATATTGTAAATATTCAGCGTCGTGTAGTATATATTCTCGCAGGTATTGCAAACGAATGGAGGGATGGATTGTAGGACAAATCATTCATAGACTAGCAATATAACATTTATCCCTAGATCAGTGTTTCTCAATCTTGGAAGCTTGAAGATGGGTGGACTTCAACACCCAGAATCCCAGTTGAAGTCCACCCATCTTCAAGCTGCTGGCTGGGGGATTCTGGGAGTTGAAGTCCACCCATCTTCAAGCTTCCAAGGTTGAGAAACACTGCCCTAGATTAAAAAAAAAACCCAGTAAAATACAAATGTTAGAAAGATCCATGTTCAAATAAATACCAATGTCTAGGCCAGTGATGGCTAACTTTTTTGCCGTCGCGTGCCAAAAGTGGGGGGGGGGGGTCTCGTGCACATGTATCCAAACCCATAATTCAATGTGCCCTGTCCCCCCCCCCCGGGCATACACGTGTGACCCCCTGCGCTCTCCCGCTTTCGGCACACGGCGGCCCTTAGCCCCAGGCTCCAGAGGCTTTCTTGGAGCCCATGGAGGGCAAAAACGGCCTTCCCCACCCTCCCGGAGGCTGGAAACGGCCCGTTTCCCGACTTCCGGTAGGCCCAGAAGGCCCGAAAATCAGCTGGCCGGCTCACGCATGCGCGCCATGGCAACAACTCAAGTGCCCACCAATATGGCTCAGCATGCCGCCATCACGGGCCTAGGCCATCTGACCACTGCAAATTAATAATGACGTCATTAAGCAGAACTGGCTTCCTCCATTGACCGTAATTATTGGAAGGCCACAAAAAGAGATCGCATGAACCCAGCACACAGCAACCGTCATAAATATGAGCCAAGCCTCTGAATTTTGATCACGTGAACCAGGGGCTATGGTCATAAGTGTGAAAAGTGTTCTGAACTAGGCTTCCTGAGGCAGTAAAAAGAACACAATTCATCCCAAAAACCCTCTTGTTATTTCAACGGCTGCGAATTCTGTTCATTCCCAGCTCATGATGAGTCACAAATCGTTTGTAAAGAGCCCGACAGAAGTCTGCCACAGTCCTTCGGGAGAAGGCTGATAAACACCCACCTTTATCTCCCTTGACACACTGCCAAAGACCTCATTGGCAATTGGCTTTGCAAGGCCACACGGAGCACAGAGTCAAAAACGGAGCTTCGGAATTTAAGCACGAACAAAGTTGCTTCCTGCAAAGGCTCACATGCCTTTGCTCCACCTTTATGTCTTATGGGAGAGGCCAATCATCTCCAAGCTTTACTCCTGAGTCGCCCCTTTTGTCTTAACTGTTCTTGCCTTCTGGTAGCTCTACACATGCGCGCACTGGGAACAGGCTCCCCTATTCCTTTGCCTCAATGACGTCAGACTCTGGAGGCTCCGGAGTCAGCACGTACCTCCCAGATGGCCCTGGACTCATCTCCGCCTCTGACGCAGAGCCCTCGTCCGAGCCTTCCCCTGACTCCAGGAGTGGATCATGGTCCTCCCCAGCCTCCTCACTGTCCGATTCTCCTGGCAGCTCCACGGACCACCATTGTAGCGGACCACAATTTTTTTCAGTGCCTTCAGTAACTTCGGTTGGTTGTATTCTTAACAACTGTTGTGATTCACTTAACAACTAAGTCACTAATTTAAAAACTACAACGGTTCAGTTAACAACTGTGTCAAAAGAAGCTGTAAAATGGGTCAAAACTCACTGAACAGCTGCCTCATTTAGCGAAGGAAATTTTAGGCTTAATTGTGGTCGTAATACGAAGACTCTACCTGTACAGTAGACCAACAAAAATATTCGTGCATTTTGCTTTTGGAAAGAAATGATGCACCTAAATTGGTTTCTCTCCTGCTTGTTGATAAACAAATCTCACTTAAAAATAAAACAGCCAGGCATTTCCCAAAACATTTGTCGATTTTAATATCCCTGATTCCTTAATTAAACCTGCAATTCTTCCGCCGTTGAAGGTACGATTCTCAAAAGGTTTCCCTACCTTGCTAATCATTTGCCGCTATATGCATCGTGAGCCAGACCAAAAAGTTTGATATTGAGTTGCTTAATTAGATCCTTGCGGAGTCCCAAACGCAGATTTGTTGAGTTTGAGTATTTTCACATGCCAGCACTCGTCTCTATGCCGTGTAGAAGTAAAAAGCCAAAGTTTTTTAGTCTATAGTTGATAACAAATTGAAAATATATCAACAAGGCCTTGAATAATGTGTCTCCATCTGCAATTACACCAGTTCGAATCTCCCCAGGCTCAAGGTTGACTCAGCCTTCCATCCTTTCTAAGGTAGGTCAATTGAGGACCCAGTTTGTGGGGGCAATAAGCTGACCTTGTATAAATATACAAAAGTATGAAGGTTATTGCTTAACGCATTGTAAGCCACCCTGAGTCTTCGGAGAAGGGTGGCATATAAATCAAATTTAAAAAAACCAAAACTTCACCATAGTTTCAACTGGGAGATGGTGACCATCCTAGAGAAGAGAGCCAAGTAGAGAAGCCAAGTAGAGAAGAGAGCCAAGTAGAGAAACGCTAAGAGAATTCCTGGAAGCTTGGCACTCAAAATCAGCCATCGACAGGCACATAGAGGTAAACAATGTTTACATACTACTCAAAAGAGACAGTCGACAAGCCAAAAAGAGAACAAGAAGGCCAAAACAGCTCCCCGCCAGCAATCAGCACCCAAATGGGCATAGATTAATTCCAAGATTAACACTGGACTATGGACAGACATAACCATAGTTTCAACTGGGAGACGGTGACCATCCTAGATCAAGCCAAGTCCAGAAACACTAAGAGAATTCCTGGAAGCCTGGCACACAGACAAATCAGCCATCGACAGGCACATAGAGGTAAACAATGTTTACATATCACTCAAAAGAGACAGTCAAGGAGCAAAAAAAGAGAACAAGGCCAAAAGAGCTCCCCGCCAGCAATCAAATACCCATTTGAGCATAGATGACCAGCAGGATTAATATTGGACCAACAATTAAGAAGTAAACATTATCCCAATCAAGAAACTGGCAAACAAGCTAAGAGTAAACAGCCATCCAACGAAACTCCAAGGCCATTCCCGCCAACACTGACAGGGCGAGCCAGTAGAATATAAACTGAGAGCAAACCCCTCTCCCTACTACCACTGATGGTGTTATCTATTTGGGTCATGAAACGTTTCTAAGAAAACAACCAAGCTCGGAGAGCATTAAGGGCTCCTCATTTCAGCCCTGAGCTACAAATATTCCCCTTTATCGGGGGGGGGGAAAAAGTTGTATAATCCAATGTTCCTCAGCCTGGACAACGTTAAGATGTGCGGACTTCCACTCCCAGAATTCCCCAGCTAAAAGCTGGTTGAACGATGCTGGGATTCGACGTCCAACCAACTTAAAAGTCTGAGAAACACAGCTCCCTATTATTAGATTACTCATAAATACTCAGAACAGGGAAGAATCGAGAATATAAATAGGTCTCTGCAATGTTCCATACTTCTGCACCCAATGAGACTGACTGATAGTTTTTCTTCCAGGCATTTCATTACCCGACTAGGTCACATCATCAGCGCGCGTGAGTGTGGGGTTTGCTCTCTGTTTATATATTGCACAATCATTTGCTCTGTTGGCGGTGTTGGTAGGATTCAGGGGTGAAATGCTCCGAAGTCTGCTATCGGTTTGCTGCACGTCCGCATGCGCGGTGCGTGCCAAATGCGTGCCGGTGCACCGCGGGCGCTACCGCGCACTGCCAAAAAGGGAGGATTAAGAAGCCTTTTCTGAGAACAGCAAGGGGGTGGGGAAACAGCTGTGCCGCAGGATTTCCTGCTTTCTAGCAAATCTAAATCGCAGAGCAACAGCTGATTGTCGGAAATATTAATTGTCGGAGCTTTTAGTACTACCAATTCGAGCGAACCGGTCCAAACCGGTAGCATTTCACCACTGGTAGGATTGTGCTTTCCCCCTTGACAGTTCCTTGACTGGGGTATTGTTTTCTGCTTGTTTGTCTGGTACTGATCCCTGCTTATCCGAGTACCGTTATATAAAGTTTGTTTATTTAAATTTATTTTTGGCTGCAGGGAGGATGCGTTCGAGGCTGCTTGTTCCCTTCCTGAGCTTTTAATGGTATCTTTTTACATAATCTGTAAGTGGGCTTTATTGCTCTGCTTGTTTCGTTTATTTATTTTTTTTAGCCGTCAAACCGTCACATTTTAAATTTGAACGGCCCAATTTGAAAGCGTGAACCATCTGAGAAGACAGCTAAATAAGACAGGAAGAACCAAATAGCTGTGGTTTTTTTTTTATTCACAAACAAAAAGAAGAAAGTGACTATAATGACACACATTAATAATTCCATGGAGGTTCTTATATAAGGAGCCCTTTTACCGCAACGGCGTTCCGGGCCCTTATTTTGTCTTTCCCAACAGCTCTCATTTCTCCCAACTCTTTTCGTTTTAATTTTCACATGTCTCAACTGCTGATTTCAGAAACAACAGAATAACAAGAGTTGAAAGGGGCCTCGGAGGTCTTCTAGTCCAACCCCGTTACTTAAGCAGGAGATCCTACTACACCATTTCAGTCTGGAATTTCCCTTGGAGAAAGATTCTGGACGGTATAAAGGTAAAGGTTCCCCTCGCACATAGGTGCTAGTCGTTCCTGACTCTAGGGGGCAGTGCTCATCTCCGTTTCAAAGCCGAAGAGCCAGCGCTGTCCGAAGACGTCTCGGTGGTCATGTGGCCGGCATGACTCAACGCCAAAGGCACCCGGAAGGCTGTTCCCTTCCCACCAAAGTTGGTCCCTATTTTTCTACTTGCATTTTTTTAACATGCTTTCGAACTGCTACGTTGGCAGAAGCTGAGGCAAGGAACGGGAGCTCACCCCGTTACGCAGCACTAGGGATTCGAACCGCTGAACTGCCAACCTTTCGACCGACAAGCGTCTTAGCCACTAAGACTCAGCATCTTAGCCCCTGAGCCACTGCGTCCCTTAGGGCGGTATACAACCAAGGAAAAACAGTATGTAAAAGTTGAAAAATTTAGAAAGAGGCAAGGATGACTTTGACATACGTGGCCAGGAAAGTCGTAATAAAACCGGGCAAGACTCACTGAACAAATTTCTCGCTTAGAAACATGCCTTTGGGGTTCAACCGGGGTCGTAAGTTGAGTTTATCCCTAATTAAAGAGCAAAAGCAGTTGAGCTGGGAAGTTAACTTAAACTCTGCTGTTTTATGGGGCTCAGCAGTTAAAATGAATTTATCGCAAAACCGGTGCAGAAAAATGCTAAAACCAAGAAAAACCCACCCATTTTTCAGCAAAGTGCTATGTATGCATGTATGTATGCATGCATGCATGTATATATATTTATATTTCTGGTTTTAGCTTTACACCAATCATAAAGTTCACTTTTCTAATCAGCAAGAAAAAGATTCAAGCTGCTCTAACTGGGACATTCTTGACCCCAAAAACTAATGATTTTTTCGTTACATTCACCTTCTGGATATACGGTATTTTTCGGAGTATAAGACGCACCTATCTTTTTTGGTGAGGAAAAGAAGAAAAAGAAGTCTGCCTCTGCCTCTGAGCAATTTTGACTCCTTGCAGCCTGCTTTTTCTTTCATTTTCGTTTTCAGCACAGCTTGATTAGCACAAGGAGAAAAAAAATCTGCTCCAGCAATTTACCTCTTTGCAGCAAGCAGCAGAGCCCTGCGCAAAACAGCTGAGAGCGAAACAGCTGAAAGTCAGGAGGCTGATCCAATCAACGTGTGCTAATTAGGCTGTGCTGAAGCTGAAAGGAGCTGTTTTTTTCTTGCTGTTTGCTTGCAAGGAGGTAACTGCTGCAAGGCAGAGGGCAAAGGGTGGGGGCCAATGAGTGGGTGAAGCTATATTCGGTGTATAAGACGCACCTAAATTTTCACCCCGTTTTAGAGGGGAAAAATGTGCGTGTAATACTCCAAATAATACGGTAATTCAGATTTTGCTGGAAAGGGGAAAGGAGTAAACAGAGCAATAAATGCAGGTGTGACAAGGCCAAGAAAAACCCAAAGGATAATTCAACCGATCTGATCTGCTGTTAGCATGTTTTTTTTCCCAGGAATAGACAGTCAAATCTATCAGCTCTTGGAAAAAAAAATGCAGATAAAAATATCAGCGAGTGGGGGAAAAAAATAATAACGAGAAGCAAAAGATCAGAGCTCAGGAAAGCAGCTCATTAAAATCAGATGCTGCAAACGGGAGAACGTAGACATCAGACCACCACCCCCTCCCCAAATATGTAAGCGTACAGGCAGTCCTCGACTTACAATGGCTCATTTAGTGACTGTTCAAAGTTACAACATGACTTACGACCGTTTTTCACACTTATGACCACTGCAGCATCCTCGTGGTCACATGGTCGTTTACAACGGTTCATTTCGTGACCTGTTGGAAGTTGCAACGGCACTGGAAAAAAGCGACTTACGACCGTTTTTCACGCGTGCGACCTTTGTGGGGATCCCCGTGATCCAACGGAGCAAAATTCAGACGCTTGGCAACTGACTCATACTTATGACCATTGCTGTTTCCCAAGGTCGCGTTTTGCAACCTCCGGACGAGTAAAATAAACGAGGAAGCCAGATTCGCTTAACAAGTGTGGCAAGAACGGTCGTAAAATGGGGCAAAACCAGCAGTGAAATCCAGTCGGATCGTGAGCACACTCACATTCCCAAACCGGTAGCAAAGGTAAGCGCATTTCACCGCTGGGCAAAAACTCACTTAACCAATGTCTCACTTAACAACAGAGAGGCTGGGGGTCAATTGTGGTTGTTGGTACATTTCTAACGTCAGATTTTTTTCCCCCCCCTGCAAATCCCTGAAACAAGCAAGAAGACATCCTGTATCTTCCGCTCTCTCCTGCTAGATCTTGAGCCCACCCAATTTATTTTCCTGTGTTATATTTCCATCACATCCCGCTGTGGCTGCCTTGAGCTACCAACCTTCCATTTCATATTCACGAGAAAATGAACACCTCCAACTTCAAGATTTTATCGTAAACATACTCTCAATAATGCAGCGTCTAGTTTTTTTCCCAGTCCTACATGTCCCAATTGTGCTAAAAACCCAAAGAACAACAACAAAATAATAAAAAAAACAACACAAACCCAAATAAGACAACAGGCACATAGAGATAAACAACGTTTACATACCATTCAAAAGAGATTTTTTTTAATTTATTTGTTTCAATATATAAACCGCCCTTCTCCTTGCGGACTCAGGGCGGCGAACAGCCAGAATAAAACAGGATATACAAAAATTAAAACAATTAAAAAGTATTAAATATTTTTGGCCGACAATTAAAACAGTCCAATTTAAAATCGATTCCAATTTAAAAACAGAGGATGGGATCAAGCCAGCCGAAGATCAACGAAAGGACCAAAAGAACCTACACCAAGATAATTCACGATGAACGCCAAGTAATAAACAATACCCCAATCAAGGAACTACTGACTCAGACAAACAACCCAACAGTAAACCACAGTTTAATCAAGGTACCACCAAGAACACTCCCACCAACATTAACAGGGCAAGACGATGTATATAAAGTGAGACAAACCCCACTTCCTCCTAGCACTGATAGTGTTACCTAGTTGGGTAATGAAATCTGCAAGAAAACCATCAACTCCAGAGAGTACCACAGTTGCTCTCCTCCTCCTCCTCTTCTAACCCATAAACCGCTGTCCCTCCCAAAACTGATCATGTCACCTACTTGGGTAATGAAACGTCTGTAAGAAAAACAAGGCAGCTCAGAGAGCACTAAAGACCCCACGTCCTCCTCCACTTCCTCTTCCTCTTCTAGTCTACAATCCCATTCCTTCCAGCACTGATGATGATACTTAGTTGGGTGATGAAACGTCTACAAGAAAACAAGGCAGCTCAGAGAGCACTAAAGACCCCACATCCTCCTCCACTTCCTCTTCCTCTTCTAGTCTACAATCCCATTCCTTCCAGCACTGATGATGATACTTAGTTGGGTGATGAAACGTCTACAAGAAAACAAGGCAGCTCAGAGAGCGCCGAGGACCTCGCAGTCCTCCTCCTCTTGCAGTCCATAAATCCCACCCCCTTCTAGCATTGATGGTGTTCCCTAGTTGGGTCGTGAAACGTCCCCATAGACCCCCCCACCCCCACAATTCAACCCCGAGCTACCAATATTCTCTTCTGTTCCTACAATTGGGCACTGCCATTCCATCCGGTGATGCCATGGCGGCCTTTGAGCTCCCCAAGACCGACAGCGACAAAGGTTTCCAAACCAGCACGGCGCTTTTATTTATTTATTTATTTATTCTTTTAAACGCAGACCTTCTCGTAAATAGGTAGGCACCTTGGGAGCACCTGGCAGCTACCTGCCAAGGCCGAGCGCCTGGGTGCAAAGGTAATTATCCGGCCCTCTGGGAATCCCGCTGCACCCCATCTGGGAAACGAAAAGGCTCCGGTATTTAGCATCCTCCAGAAATTTACCACGACAGGAGACCTCCGGGTTTTAAAACACGCGGCGCTATTTCCGGGAGAATAAAATCGGGAGGCATTTATGAGCCCTGTGGATCGCACCGTCGTTAAAAACAAACAACCCGTTTAAGCAGCTCTCTCGTAAGATTAAAAAAGAACATTATTCTGTGTTTATTGTTCCGTCTACCGCAGCCGAGAGGTTGCAATGGAGCGATCGTTTACTAGAATTGCTGGAAAATTGCGGCTCGGGCTTCCATCTTATTATTTCCCTTTGTGGTGTGCAGAGGCGGGGGGAAAAAATCCAACGTATTTGAGGGGGAAAAAAGGAGGGAGAATATTCCCTCTAAGGGCAAAACCGTGTCTCCCTAACCGTTGTCGTCTTTGCAATGAGTGAGGGCTCATTTCATTCTTTTGTTGCCCGGATTTTTATCAGAGAGAGACATTTTTGCATTGAAGAAAAACCGACCGGCTGCCTATCTGTTCCCGAGCCCAGTTTAAGAATTCAAGAATTTTGGGGACGCTGAGTTGGGGGGAAAATGTTTAACTATGGTTTGCCATGTAGTGGTTTAAGGCACCAAGCAAGAAACCAGGAGGGTGGGAGTTCTAGATCCCCCCCCCCATAGGCATGGGTGACTTTGGGCTAATCACCTGGAGTTCTAGTCCCACCTTAGCAACAAAAACTTGCTTGATGACTGTGAATTCTAGTCCCACCTTAGGAACTTAAACTGGCTGGGTGACTTTAGGCCAATCACCTGGAGAGTGTGAGTTCTAGTCCTGCCTTAGGAACTTAAACTGGCTGGGTGACTTCGGGCCAATCACCAGGAGACTGTGAGTTCTAGTCCCACCTAAGGAACGAAAACTGGCTGGGTGACTTCGGGCCAATCACCAGGAGACTGTGAGTTCTAGTCCCACCTAAGTAACGAAAACTGGCTGGGTGACTTCAGGCCAATCACCAGGAGACTGTGAGTTCTAGTCCCACCTTAGGAACTTAAACTGGCTGGGTGACTTTGGGCCAATCATCAGGAGACTGTGAGTTCTAGTCCCACCTAAGGAACGAAAACTTGCTGGATGACTTTGGGCCAATCACCAGGAGAGTGTGAGTTCTAGTCTCACCTTAGGAACTTAAACTGGCTGGGTGACTTTGGGCCAATCATTAGGAGACTGTGAGTTCTAGTCCCACCTTAGGAACTTAAACTGGCTGGGTGACTTCGGCCAATCATCAGGAGATGGTGAGTTCTAGTCCCGCCTTAGGAAAAAAAACTTGCTGGGTGACTGTGAGTTCTAGTCCCACCTTAGGAACTTAAACTGGCTAGGTGACTTGGGGCCAATCACCGGGAGACAGTGAGTTCTAGTCAAGTTTTAGGTGACTTCAGAAGACGGTTCCACCATCTATTCCAAAGTTAGCCACTGGAAACATCATCAAGAAATACAACGCGTAGAATAGTCCAGGGGACACATTGAGGACAGAGAGACGTTCCCTCCACCACGAGCCCAGCAACCTGGGATTGAGGAGGAATTTCCTGACAATGGGGACAATAAGCCAGGGGAACAGCTTGCCACTAGAAGTTTGCTCCAAAACTGAAAGCCTTTTAAGAAGAGAGCGGAATTCTGATGATTCTGATCTAAGAGCGTCCGTCTCCCGTTCTTAAATAAAAACCACTCCTGGGGCCTGATAGAGAGGCTAAATATCCCAAGACAATTCCAGACTTTTATTCCGCAATCTGTTTTACACGACATTCTCCCAATTAAGATAAAAGGCGTCAATCTAATTTGCGTCGGGAGAGCATCACTGAGTATCATCGCTGGAAAAGTCCTTCTCAACGTTCTCGTTTTTGGGCCATTGTTTTGTGTGTCCTGGGGCTCCGTTTGACACTTAATAATGCAATAGGAATTCTCCGCTTTGAGCCGAGCCCTGTGCCCTGGGGGTATTTCCCCCGGAGCTGAAATAATTAGGTTTATTAGAACATACAAAGTGGAATTATTGCTCTTCAAAACGGTTTAATGGAGTGCGGGGGATTACGAAGAGACATTCTGAAGTGGGGAGGGGGGGGTCTTTAAATGCTCCGGGGGTCTTCGCAAGAATCGAAAACGGTAGAGAGGGGAATTGAACAAGGGAGGAGAGCAATGATCTTCAATTCCGGCTTGCAGATGTGTGGACTTCAACTCCCAGAATTCCCCAGCCAGCATAGCTGGCTGGGGAATTCTGGGAATTGAAGTCCACACATCTGCAAGCTGCCAGAATTGAAAAAAAAAAAAAACCACTGCCCTGGGTCAGCTGTCCTTACAAGTAGTCCTTGACTTACAACACTTCATTTAGGGACCATTTGAAGTTGCATGACTTTACGCCCATTTTTCACACTTACGACGACCGCCATCGCCGCAGTCACACGGTCAAAATTCAAGCGCTTGGCAACGGACTCCGTCTTTACGACGGAGAGTCCCAGGTTCGCGGGATTCCCCCTTTGGCGGCCAAAGTCAACGGGGAAGCCTGATTCACTTAACAACCGCGCTGCTAACATTTAACACTTGCCGTGACTCCTTCAACATCTGTGGCCAGGAAGGTCGTAAAATGAGACACGCACACACACACACACACACACACACCCAAAAAAAAGTCGCTTGCCAACCGTCTCCCTTAGGAACAGAAATTTGAAGTACATTGGTGGTCGTAAATCGAGGACTTCCTGTATGGACTTCCCTTCTAAGCAAGATTTCAGGGAAGGTCTGTATTCCTACTATTATCCTTGTCATCTCCTTGTCTTTCCTACTACCTTCTCCCGTTAGCATCTTATGATTAATCCCTTTCCTTTTTTCCATCTTACGATTTATGATTGTATTTCGTGATGCATGATCTACGACTTCATTCCTTGTGTGACCGATCACACTTGGCCAAGAAAGAATATTCCAATTTGAAACGAGTAAGTCAGTAGGGCAAAACCATGAAAAGTTAGTCAGGAAAAAGCAAAGGTTACTTGGCTCAATCCCAGAGCAACTGATAGCTATTAAAATAATATTAGCTAACCACAGCTAGGAATAGAGAATTCATTCCAGATGTAAAATAAAAGGAGGAATAAACAAAGAGGAAGGAAGGAAGGAAGGAAGGAAGGAAGGAAGGAAGGAAGGAAGGAAGGAAGGAAGGAAGGAAGGAAGGAAGGAAGGAAGGAAACATTGAAATGTGAAGTCCATTCTAAGGAGTTCTTTAATTTTTCTTACCTCTACTAACCTAAAGTTGTGTAATTGATAAAACCACTTGTCTGGAAATAGTTTTAAAAATGGTTCTGAATGCATTCATAATTAAAGGACCAATCTGGGCACCTTGCTAAAAAGGGATAGAATTCCCAAGCCATTTTGCACACTGGACCAAAGTATCATCTATCCATCCGTCATCTATTTATCATCACTTTCACCTACCTACCCACCTACCTACCTATCTCTATCTCCCCATCCACCCATATCTTCATCTATATATACATATAAAAAAAATATTATATGTATATAAAATACTATTCTATTCACCGTCCTGAGTCCTTCCGGAGAAGGGCAGTATAGAAATTCAATCAATCAATCAATCAATCAATCAATCAATCAATATCCATCCATATTTATATATATATATATATATGCACATCCATTTGAGGAGTTGACACAGAGGAGGGGGTCAAGCTATTTTCCAAGGCACCCGAAGGCCGGACAAGGAACAATGGATGGAAGCTGAACAAGGAGAGATTCAACCTGGAAATAAGGAGAAAATTTCTGACAGTAAGAACAGTCAACCGACAGAACAGAAGTGGCCTTCAGAAGTTGTGGGAGCTTCATCCCTGGAGGCTTTCAAGAAGAGACTGGATTGCCCTCGGTCAGAAATGGTGTAGGGTCTCCTACCTAAGCAGGGGGTTGGACTAGATGACCTCCAAGGTCCCTTCCAACTCTGTTAATCTGTAATTTATTCTGTAATCTATCCATCCATCCACCTGCATCTATTTCTATCTATCAAGCCATCCATATCTATATCTAGATATACATGTACATCCATCCGTATTTATATCTATCTACCATCCATCCATCAATTCATCCATCCATCTATATCTATATCCATCCATATCTATATCTATCTACCATCCATCCATCCATCCATCCATCCATCCATCCATCCATCCATATATATCTATATAATACATCTCCATCCATCCATTTATCTGTATCTATACCATCCATCCATCCATCCATCCATCAGTATCTATATCTACCATCCATCCATCCATCCATCCATCCGTCCGTCTATCTATTTATTTGCCACCCATGTCACTTCAGCCAGCTCACAACATTAACACCATCAAAACCTTAAAAAATAAACATGAACGAAACAAAAAGGATGCATTTTAGTGGTGAAAGGGTTCCAAGCTGGGGAAACGGACCCCCATCTCTAATCCCCACTCCCCTCCTTTAATCAGCAGCCAACTTCACCATTCCACCAGACCCCCGTCCGGTGGAGACAATCAATCGCGAGCATCAAGCAGCTCCCCCTCCTCAAAGCTGCTTTGAAACTGTCCATCCGTGGGGGGTTTTTTTTTCCTCCATCAGAATTTCTGGAGAGGGGGGGGCCGGAAGAGGGACGCCCGCAGCCCCCACCTCTGAGGATCATATTCTGCTTAAGGCACAGAATGGATGTGGACTGCCTTCCCTTGTTTTCCTTCACACAACCTGCCTTTGTCTAAAGGGAAGAGAAGAAGAAAAAGGGGGGGGGGAAACCCCTTAACCTGCTTATTTTCTCCCCATTGGACGCTTCGACTGAATTCCTTCTGGGTGAAATTCAATCAACAGGATATATGAGCTGTAACCCGAAGGCTTATTGCCAAAAGGCATGGAGGGCAGAGCGAAGAACTAATAGAAAAGGAAAAAAAGGGGGAAAAAAGAGGAGGGGGCTTCGGGAAAAACACACACCTTTTGCCAAGGAATTGTGCATTTCCCCGACTCCTGCGTTTACTCAGAAGAATGAATGCAGGATCAGATTGACTCCGGCACCATTAATCCAGACGGGACAATGATAAGCTTAATTACCCTTATTATTGCAATCCCAATAAACGAGCTCTTAAAAAGCAATCCTGTTTTAAAGGAGAGGTGGGGGGGGAGTGTATTTTGCAGGAAGGGTGTCTTTTCCCTGCACCGTTTCTCTTGTGAAAGAGAAATTAATGCCGCTGAATATTTTATCGGGCTGGGGTGAGATCTGCTCTCCCACCGTGGCTGCTTACGGGGATGGCATCCTCAATCACCCACCGCCAGTCATTTTAAAAAAAATAATCATCTTGCATTCCAGCAAATGGAGGAAGCCCCATTACGGAGATCCGCGGCCCGCGGCCCACCCACTCGCCCACCCTCCTAAAAACTGCAGCCCCCAAACCATTTCTGCTCGCCCGACTCAAAAAGCGCCGGATTAAAAATGTTTTCAGAACGCGTCCTGTGTTTGTGTATTTATTGATTTATTTAGCATTACAGCATCTCATACACGAGTTTGCAATATATATCAATGTTCCACCTAGATGGGTGGGAGCGGGGGAGAAACCCCACCATAAAATATGAATGTTTGAAGATATGTATTCAGAAGCCAATGTCTAGACTAGGAAATCATTCTAACCACTGAAGCACAGCATCGTTGATATGAAAATCATCATCATCATCATCATCAGATACTGGCCCGGTTTAACCATGTTTTCTGCCAGCTATATAACAACGTCCAATTTGGCTTACTTATCACACCGTGCGGCAAAACCGAAGCGTCATTCTCAGTCCCTTTAAAGCTAAACCTTTAATATGCCAATTCTCACCGAAGGATGCCGCACGGTATATTTTGGCCATTGCAAATTCAACAGAGCAGGTTTTGGGGGGGACTAAATTTCCTGGCCCTAAGGGGCAAAGGGCAAGTTTGCACCCAACATCATACTCCTCCGCAGCTCTTGCCAGATGGGGGTCCGTCTGTCCGTCCTCCCCCCCAATGATGGGGGTGTAATACCCACAGGCCCACCGCCTCTGAACCCAAACTAGAGACATATTTGTGTGTAACTTCTAAATGAGTAGCTATAAAATTCCCCCACCGTTTTCTGAATTCAACTGTATTATTTCTTCAATAAATGGAGCTGGCACAGCATCATTTTTACCCCCTCCCATGATAAGACCATATTTCTGCCTCCGTCCCCCTCACTGGTGCCCCCCTTGCAAACCCTCTCTTGATCCACCATAATAAAAGCTCTGAATCGAATTGGGTACCCACGTACACACACATGGAGAGACCTCTTTGAACAAGGATGCTGTAAATTTAAGCATGTCATGTTTGCTGTTGTGGGCATTTTTTTACACAGACTCGCTGGTCCGATTTTAGCAGCCACGCATAGACCTTAGATTAATAACAGGGTCTTTTTAATGCTGGGCAAATTAAGGTTTCTTTCTGTGCCCTCCATACCAGTTTCCATGCCCCCCTCACCCCGCCGTGGCCCAGAACCAAAAATTCCTCGCAAAGGAGCCGAGGCCGGGCACTGATTTTTTTGCAAAAATTAGTCCTGGCTCCAGGCAACCATGCCACCTCTTCTTTCCTTGCCACTGGAGACATCTCCCCACTTCCTCCCCAAATCCTGTTCCCCATGCCCCCCACCCTTCCAAGGCTTCTCCCCCGTTTCCAAAAGGGGCGATGCGCATGGCACGCAGCTGCATTCATGCCACGACACTGGCACCACAGGTGTATGTGGTGAATGCATGCATGCATGCATGTGCGGGTCTCACGCACCTCTCAGCAACGTGCATGCAGGCGCTTCTGTGCGTCTCTCCTGCTGCACCTCTCAGGCCGGTGGCAGCGTGCACGTGTGCATATGCATTTTCTTACGTGCCTGCCGTGCACCTCTCGGGCCGTGGCATCGCACACGTGCATGCGCGTGGTGTGTGTGTGTGTGTGTGTTGCAGCTTTTCCGACGCCAGCCGGTCCCTCGCGGGCTGCAAAACAGCGTTGTGTGAATGCACCCCGGGGAAAGTGGGAGGAGGGGGGGAAGAGACAGGTTTGCACGGGGATGGGCTTGCAAAGCCTTTTCCGACGTGTGGTTGCCCAAAACCCCCATCCCCCCACTTTTACCCCCCACCCACACCCCCACTCGGGCTTCCCGTGCATTGCACAAAACACCCCCCCACTTCTCCACCCGCGAGTCAGGTCAAAAGGCGGCGCCCCCTTCAAGGTCAAGCGCAGCGCGGGTAGGAAGGAGGGGAGGGGTCTTTTGCAAACCCGGGTCAGCCCCGCCGGCTCCCCCCCAAAAAAGGGGGCTCAACCCGGGTCGGATGCTTCTCTCTCCCTTCCCTTTCCCCCCGTTCACACGAGCAAGCGCCGACACGCGTGTTTGCAAAATTGGAGACCCGTGCAATTAAAGGGAGGGTGCATAGACCCTTATTTTCTCCCCCCCGACCCCACTGCACCCCCCACCTGCTGGGCTGGGCGCCGTCTCGGTCTCCGTCCAGCCGCCCGGTCCTCGGCTCCAGCCTCCCGTCCCCGGGAGCGGCGGGTCGAGCGAGCGAGCGAGCAAGGCCGCAGAAGGGCCCGAGCGGGAAGCCGCGGCGGTGCGAAGGGGAGAAGCGCTGCCGCCCGACTGAAGGGGAAAGACGGGCACCGCCAGCAGCTGCTCCTGCCCGCCGCTGGGCGAACCGTTACAGCAAAAGGGCCCGGATGAACTACGACTCCCGGCAGCCCGCGCGCGCGCCGGAAGGAGGCGCCGGAAGTGGACGCGCGCGGCCGCGAGGGATGCCGGGAATGGTAGGCCAGCGAAGCGCATCAAGTGGCTCTCCCTCCTCCCTCCCTCCCTCCCCGTAGAACCTGATAGGCAGGAAGCGCGCGCGGGGCATGCCGGGGGTTGTAGTGCGCAAAGTTAATGCTGGTTCTCGGAGCGTTTCTCTGGATGGGAGAATGCCCGCTCGCGGCACTCTCGCGGGTCGGATCTCGCGGGTCAGGGGTCCCCGCGGGTTGGGGGCTTCGCCTTTGTGGGCAGGCAGCCGGCTCAGGGCAAGGGGTGTGTGTGTGTGTGTGTGTGTGTGTGAAAATTGCGAGGAGGAACCCCGAAAGTGGGTTTTTAGGTAACCGGGTTCCGAGACACGTGTGAATGCGGTCCCATTTCTCCCCAACTACCCCCCCCCCACACACACACACTGTTTTAGCCCGCGTTGGGCGGAATTTAGCCAAAGCAGGTTCGTGGGAATACAGAAAATTGGGATGAGTACCTAAGAGAAGAACAAGGGTTGGGAGGGACCTTGGAGGTCATCTAGTCCAACCCCCTCCCCCCCCTGGCTACATCATTTCTGACAAGAGGGCAGCCCGGTCTCTTCTGGGAAGCTTCCAAATGATGAAGCTCCCGCAACTTCCGAAGGCAACTTCTGTTCCGTTGAATATAGAAGAACAAGAGTTGGAAGGGACCTGCGAGGTTATCTAGACCAGCCCCGCCGCCCTAGCAGGAGACCTTACATCATTTCTGACAGAGGGGCAGTCAGGTCTCTTCTTGGAAGCTTCCAGGGATGGAGACATAGCCGAGAGGGACCCCCATCTATTCCCCCCACCCCACCCCTGTTGCCTTCCTCGGTAGACTTGAGCATCATCGTCTCCCATCCTTCTTCCCAGTTGGCTGGGGATGATGGGAACCGCGAGCCCGCCTTATTTCTCCACCCGCGAAGATCCGCTTAACCGCTGGTCCTTGTCTTCTCACGGTGCTTCTTGCGTGTAAAGTCATAAGAAGAGGCGGGGTGGGTTAAGAGCAAGGCTTCAATGAGGACATCCCTGCCGGCTGCGGATGATGGGGCCGAAGGGTACGTTGCAAGAGGGATGCGCCTTCCGCCCGACGGTCGCCCCGGTACGTGTCTCCAAAGGGCCCTTTCACACCTGTGCAAAAACTCTTGCAGAGAGGATCGCTCTTTTGTGCACGTCTGAAAGGGCTCTTTGCATACACGTGTTCAACGCCCTGCAAAAAAAAAACGGCTGCCACGGAATAAGAGCATTTCCTCCCGAGAGCGAGATAAATAACCCGAAGCGAACGAGGGCATCTCCTTTACAGCGGCGTCTCCTTTGAACTACAACTCCCATCGTCCCCCGCTCCCCGCTCCAAGGGGAGGGAGGCGGGCTTCGCCTTCGCTCTCCGCCAGCCGGGAGTGCAAAGCCTGCTGGGAGATGTAGTCTGGAGCCTCGCTGGCTGCCGCTTTGGGAACGGGGGCCTCGGCATCCCGGGCGGCGTTGCTTCCAAGCTCCACTCCGGAGCCGGGTTCCCACGATGCACGCAATTCTTAAGACAACGACCCGCATTTTAACCTCAGCCTGGTGCATCCATTCGGCTCTTGCTGGTTGCTTTTTTGCAGACGTCTCGTTAACCATGCTAGGTAACATCAACAGCGCTGTATGATCATCAGTAGCATTGAGCATGTTATCTAGTTGGGTAATGAAACGTCTGCCCACCTCAGCACCAAGGAGCCCGCAATCCTCTTCCTCCTTCTCCTTTCTGCAAACCCCACTTCTTTCTAGAACTGATGCTCTTACCTAGTTGGGTAATGAGAGGTCTGTAAGAAAACAACCCAGCTCAGAAAGCACTATGGATCCCTTATTTCAACCCTGAGCTACAAATATTCTCCATATATATATAAACCTCAGAAAACACACACACACACACACACATATATATATCTACATACATACATACTTACATACATATACATACATACACACACACATATACATATACATATACATATATGTTTTCTGAGGTTTTCGCAAGTGTTTGTATGTAGGTCTTTGGTTATTCAGGTCTTCTCCCACGTAAAATTGGAAGTGTCTTGGCGACGTTTCGACGAAGTCTCATTCGTCATCTTCAGGCTGGTGTTTTCGGCTTCGTGCTTCTAGGAGCAATGTGTGATCGCAGCTGTTTCTTCCTCTTAACTGCTAGTGGAGGTGTGAACTGATTGGGTGGGAGCTTGGTTGTGTTCTGATTAGGTGGAGGTGTGTTCTGATTGGTTGGGGGCTTGGCTGTGCCCTGATTGGATGGGGGGTTGCTGGGCTCTGATTGGCTGGGGGTGTGTTCTGTTTGGGTGGGGGCTTGGTTGTGCTCAGGTTAGTCTGAGTTGCAGGGGGATTTGAGCTGGTGAGCTGCATTGCTGTTGTTTGGCTTTGTGTTCGTGTTCGTGCCATATCTTCATGGTGGGTGTCAGTCTGCTTCATGTATGGATTGGAGGGGGTTAAAGTGGCTAATGACACAGCTGCGGTCTGGCTTCTGGTCCGTGGTCGTGATATACGCACACACACCCACACTATAAAATTATATGTTTGTTTATAAAAACAAACAAACATACAATACATAATCATTCAGAGTATCATCTAGGTGTTTCTTTTCTGTCTTCTTCTTACTCCTCATATCTTCATCATTTCCCATTTCTTTATTATGACATTCTCCCCATGCTTCATTTATTATAACATTTGCTTGTTTACTATTAAACAAGACGCCATCAGACGCCAGGATCATATTACCATATGTGGTGGACATGTCCAGAAGCGAGAAATGATTGGATTAGAATTAAAACATAGTTAGAAGAAAAGCTTGGACAACATATTGATTTCAAACCTGAGCTGTTCTTTTGGGTATCCTTCCAGAGAATATTAGCAAAGGAAAGGCATATTTGATTATACATGTAATAACTGCAGCCAGGATAGTATTTGCACAAAGATGGATAGTAGAGAAAAATCCCTTCAGAAGACGAAGTAATTATAAAAATACTAGCTTGTGCAGAAATGAATAGACTGGCTTTGATAATTAAAGAAAGAGAGGATTTGGAATATTACAAGGTATGGAGACAATTTTACAATTGGTTAGAGAAGAGATATACCGTATTTTCCGGCGTATAAGACGACTGGGCGTATAAGACGACCCTCCTCAGAGCCATTTAAGGCTCGTCAGAGCCTTATGGGCTGGTCTGCCTGGTTACAGGAGAATGAGACCCGGCGTATAAGACGACCCCCGACTTTTGAGAAGATTTTTGTGTGTTAGAAAGTAGTCTTATACGCAGGAAAATACAGTAGATAAATGTATAGAATATTCCCCTTGATTGGGCTCGTGAGTGTGTCTTGCGAAGCTAGAAAACTGGGATCGTAGAATAGGGAATGAACTGTGCCTATGCTTCTAAACACAGATGCAAAAGGAAGCATCCCATGTTTTAACCATGTAAACGCAGCCATTTTTATCTGACAATTTGCAAATCCAGAGAAACCAGGATTACAGTCATTTTGCCTCCAGAATTTGTGCATGTTCCATCATGGAAGGTTTTTAAGAGGAGATTAGACAACCATATGTCCGGAATGGAATGCGAGTCTCCTGCTTGGACAGGAGGTTGGACTAGATGACCTCCGAGATCCCTTTCAACTCTTGTTATTTTGTATCTTGGATCCAAGTTGAGTTAATACCTGAGCTGCAAAAGGTGGAGGCCAGAAGAATTTTCCCTCTGCCTCATCAGCTCAGATTGAGTGATTTGATTTTTTTTTTAAAAAGTGTTAAAATACGTTTTAAGATATATTAAGATATTTTAAAATATATAAAATGATTTGTGCTATAGCAGAGAGCGAACATCTGGCTGATGTTGCCCAAACTTACCAGTCAACCAGAACGGAGCTTCATTTTTATTTATTTATTTCTTAAATTTATATGCAGTCCATTTTACTGTGTATAGATGGGAGACCACTAAGAAATCCTGAGGATTTCAAGCCACCAGACTGGGATAGTAACCCAAAGGAACCTGGATAGCTCAGCAGACTAATGCATTGTATTTAACTCCAGCTGTCTGCAATTACTGTAAGTTCGAATCTCCCCAGGCTCAAGGTTGACTCAGCCTTCCATCCTTTCTAAGGTAGGTAAAATGAGGACCCAGTTTGTGGGGGCAATAAGCTGACTTTGTATAAAATATACAGAAGTATGAAGGCTATTGCTTAACGCATGGTAAGCTGCCCTGAGTCTCCGGAGAAGGGCGGCATATAAATCAAATTAAAAGAAAAGAAAAGAAAAGAAGAGAAGAGAAGAGAAGAGAAGAGAAGAGAAGAGAAGAGAAGAGAAGAGAAGAGAAGAGAAGAGAAGAGAGAAAAGAAAAGCAAAGAAAAGAAAAGAAAAGAAAAGAAAAAAGAAAAGACAAAATCATTTCTACCTGGTTGGCAAGAACATTGCATATATTTGTTTTTCAAGAAGAGAATTTCAACTCGGCTGAAATTTTGCCTTTAGTTTATTTTCCTGCAGAGTCATTTTGATTGGGCTCTAAAGCTGCACACAGTGATGTAGGAATTTATAAACAGTGCGCAACTTTTAGTATATAAAAAGGCGAAAGCACGTGAAGTCATCAATTATGCATAGCATTTTTTCTTTTGGGGTTTAATTCCTGTGCCAGCTTCTCAAGCAGCTTCAGAAAATGGGTTCAAATTGGCCAAAACAGCCACCATCAATTTGAAAAACCCAAATAATTTTAACGCTCGTAACACCGATACCCTAAAACTGTAGCTTGTGTCAACAGAATATCTACTTCTTTATTTCCAGTATTCTTAAGTTATTTCAATAACGGAATGCCAAGAATCTCATATAAATCTCATTGTATAGAAGTAAGAGTTATACATAAAAACCAAAACAAGACTTCAACTTACAACAAGTTTGTTTAGTGACGGCTCAAAGTTACCGTGGCACTGAAAAAAAGTGACCCATTTTGCAAAATGACGACTGTTCCAGCATTCCCGTGATCACATGATTAAAAAATCAGGCACTTGGCAACTGGCACGTATTCCTGACTGTTGCAGTGTCCCGAGGTCACGTGATTCGTTTTTGTGACCGTCCGACAAGCAACGACAACGGGGAAGCCCGATTTCACTTATTAATGTTCGGCACTATTGAAAGCAGCTATGTCTCATTTCTGAATTTGTTGATTAAAAAAATGTATACGGCTGCCCGACTCGTTCACTGTGACTCTGGGCAGCTTACAAAATTTAAACCACACGAAACACAATAGCTCCCCACCCCACCCCAGCGACAACAGTCCAACTAGCCACTAGATGGGCCCCATATCCTCTTGGGGGGTCTCCAGACCTCCCGGCAAAACCACAGGCCTTTGGAAAGAGTGTCAAAGTGTGAGACAAATCTTATCTCTGCAAGGATGATGTTCCAGAGGGAGGGAGCCATCGCGGAAAAGGCCCTTCTTCTGGATCCCACCAGATGGACCTCCTTAAGAGAGGGGAGCCCTAACATACCCTGTCTCCCCACTCTGGCGGGTCAGGTAGATGTGACCTGAAGATGGTCCTTCAAATCACCTGGCCCCAGACCATGGAGGGCTCTGAAGGTGACAACCAGCACCTTGAATTGGAGCTGGAAACAAATCTTGCGGGCCAATGCAGCTTCCGCAAGAGAGGTGACCCGTGTGCAAATCTAGCCTTACCCAAAACCCTGCTTTCTGAACGAATTAAAAATTCGGGATAGCTTTCAAGGGCGGCCCCATGTATAGAGCTTTGCAGTAGTCAAGACAGGAGGCGATGACTTTTATTGGAAAGATCCTAGCCATGGGCTGGCTGCTTTGAAGAGCTGAAGGCAGGTGTGTTTGGGTTCCCGTGTGTTTTAGACTGTTTTTCCCCCCCTAAATTCGAAAGCACGCACCACACTAATCTACATGCATTGATAATTATCATGTAAACATAGGCCCTAAGACATATTTGGCAGCTAAATCCCAACGAACATCCGAGTATCCCAGAAATAGAAATAGTTGAAATTGAAAACTGAGTTCTTTGCATTGAAAAATTGTTCTATGGAGATTCTCCATCATCCAGGTCGTGGTTTTTGTTTTGTTTTTTTAATTTGGTTTAAATGCCACCCTTCTCCGGAGACTCCGGTAGGTTTACAATGCGTTAAGCAACAGCCTTCATACTTTTGTATATTTATACAAAGTCAGCTTATTGCCCCCACAAACTGGGTCCTCAATTGACCTACCTTAGAAAGGATGGAAGGCTGAGTCAACCTTGAGCCTGGTGAGATTCGAACTTACAGTAATTGCAGGCAGCTGAATGTTCTTCCTTCCTTCCTTCCTTCCTTCCTTCCTTCCTTCCTTCCTTCCTTCCTTCCTTCCTTCCTTCCTTCCTTCCTTCCTTCCTTCCTTCCTATGCCACTCTTCTCCGGAGACTCCGGTAGGTTTACAATGCGTTAAGCAATAGCCTTCATCCTTTTGTATATTTATACAAAGTCAGTTTATTGCCCCCACAAACTGGGTCCTCAACTGACCTACCTTAGAAAGGATGGAAGGCTGAGTCAACCTTGAGCCTGGGGAGATTCGAACTTACAGTAATTGCAGGCAGCTGAATGTTCTTCTTTCTTTGTTTTTTTCTTTCTTTCTTTCTTTCCTTCCTTCCTTCCTTCCTTCCTTCCTTCCTTCCTTCCTTCCTTCCTTCCTTCCTTCCTTCCTTCCTTCCTTCCTTCCTTCCTATGCCACCCTTCTCCGGAGAGTCCAGGCGGCTTACAATGCGTTAAGCAATAGCCTTCATACTTTTGTATATTTATATAAAGTCAGCTTATTGCCCCCACAAACTGGGTCCTCAATTTACCCACTTAGAAAGGATGGAAGGCTGAGTCAACCTTGAGCCTGGTGAGATTCGAACTTACAGTAATTGCAGATAGCTGGTGTTAATCACAATGCTTTTAGTCTGCTGAGCTATCCAGGCTCTGGATATTTATTTATTAGTCCCAAAGGTGCTTTTTTCAAGAGGCAACTGGACTTTCTGGTTTTTCTTTGAAGATGTTTTGCTTCTCCTCCAAGAAGCTTCTTCAGCTTCTGCACCCTGCCAGTTTTCAACCCAGATTGTGAGGTGAACTACCTTGCAGAATTCACATCTTATTTATGTTTTATTCAGGTAACATAACATGGCACCAGACAGAGTTTGCAATGCCGTGTTAGCTGAATTAAAACAGGGCTGGATCATTTGTGGTTCGTTGTGTGGAAAACCCATCCCATGACTTCCTACGCAGTGTAAACCAGCCCGTGATAGAAAACTACCCTGTGGTTTGTTACACCACAACACGTTCTGTGAAGTTAAACTAATTTTTGGTTAACCCAGAGTTCAGGCTTAGGATATTGCAGTGTTCCTCAACCTTGGCAAATTTAAGATGTGTGGGCCTTTCGCTTCTCCTCGAAGAGGCTTCTTCAGTTCTGGCTTGTTCAATGAGATGTGAGATGTTTTTCAAAGGGGGGGGGGGGAAACCAAGAAAGTCCAGGTGCCTTTTGGAAAAGCGTCTTTAGGATAACCGTGACCTGGATGATTTGAGAAGCTCCGTAGATCAGGGGTCTCCAACCTTGGCAACTTTAAGACTTGTGGACTTCAACTCCCAGAGTTCCTCAGCTAGCAGCAGATAGATTGTCAAGTTATGACCGTAATCAAGCCCAAAATTATGAAGTTGTGGCAGTTATTAAGCAGATCCCCAGGTGAACACTGATTTTACAATCTTTTTCTGTGGTGGTCATTGAATAAATCACTATGGCCATTAAGTAAATACAGAGATTGTTCAGCGGATCCATTGTCTGAATAGGGAAGGAAGGAAGGAAGGAAGGAAGGAAGGAAGGAAGGAAGGAAGGAAGGAAGGAAGGAAGGAAGGAAGGAAGGAAGGAAGGAAGGAAGGAAGGAAGGAAGGAAGGAGAGAGTATGGGAAGGAAGGAAGAAGGGAAGGAGGGAGGGAGGGAAGGAGAATAGGAGAGAGTATGGGAAGGAAGGAAGAAGGGAAGGAGGGAGGGAGGGAAGGAGAATAGGAGAGTATGGGAAGGAAGGAAGAAGGGAAGGAGGGAGGGAGGGAAGGAGAATAGGAGAGAGTATGGGAAGGAAGGAAGAAGGGAAGGAGGGAGGGAGGGAGGCAGAATAGGAGAGAGGATGGGAAGGAAGGAGGGAGGGAGGGAGGGAGAGAAGGAAAATAGGAGAGAGTACAGGAGGGAAGGAAGGAAGAAGGGAGGGAGGGAGGAAGGAAGGAAGGAAGGAAGGAAAGGAGAAAGGGAGGGAGGGAGGGAGGGAGGGCAAGGGCAGGAATGGAAGAGGAAGAAGATAAGAGGAAAGGGGAAGGGAGAAAAAGGAAAAAAAGGAAGGAAGGAAGGAGCGAGAGATGGAAGTTGGACTAGAAGACCTCCAAGATCCCTTTTACTCCTGTTTCCCCAAAGGTGCTTTTTTTTTCAAGAGGCAACTGGACTTTCTGGTGTGTTTTTTTTTCCTTTGAAGTCGTTTCGCTTCTCATCCAAGAAGCTTCTTCAACTCTGACTGGATATAGTGGGGGAGGGAAGGATTTATACTCTTTCCAGACAGCTGGATATTTGCATCCATTTAGGGTTAAAGAAGCTTCTCGGGTGAGAAGCGAAACGTCTTCAGAGAAAAAAAACAGAAAATCCAGGTGCCTCTTGGAGAGGGGAAAAAAAGCCATCATCCTGAGAATCTCCATAGATTTTTAACCTTGTCATTCTGACATTGAAGAGAGGCGCGTGCTTGGATCAGCGCAAGCAGAGGATCGCATCCCGCTGCCCTCCTTTCCTAGCCGGCTACGAGACTCAGCCTCCTCCTCAGGCTGCGGATGATGGGTCAGAGGGGCCATCGCCCCCGGGCGAGCACGTGCCAAGAAGAGCGCACGGTGCTGGGCATCTCCGGCTCTCCCATCCTGGCGAGGGCGCGCTCCGTCCAGGCCAGCCCGGCGCAGCGCAGGGTCCGCCGCCTGCTTGGCTCGCTCGCGGGCGCCTCCTCCGGCCCGGGGAGCCCAGCCCAGCCCCGCCGCCTCTGCCCTGCCCTGCCCTGCCCTGCCCAGCCCAGCCCATAGCTCCCGGCAGGCCGCGTCAAAACGCCAGCTGGCGGGCGCGGAGGGGAGGCACTCTGCCGGCGCTTGCAGCTCAGTCGCGGGCCTCCCGGGGAAGGAGGCGGCGGTGGCAGCCGAGGAAGAGGCGGAGGAGGAAGCCGTAGCGCAGCCCGCCCCGCGGCTCCCGAATCCAGGTAAGCTCAGGAGACCCACCGCGGCCGGGGTCCCCACCTGCCCTTCTCCCTCTGTGCGCCTTTACGCACCATCTCTGCCCGGCCGCAGCCGCGGAGCCAGCCCGGCTCCAGAGGCGCCCAGGGGTGGGTTGTCTGAATGGGGAGGTGGGCGAGGGAGATTAGCCAGTCTCAGCCCCAGGTGAGTCCCGAAAGAGCGGGGAAGGGTCGCCTTTGGAGAGCGCCCGATACCCGTTCCAGGCACCTGTCTCTCTGCTTGCCTTCCTCCCTTAGATGGTAACCCCTAGGCACCATCAGGAGCTGGCTGCCCCCATTGCTGTTGTGCCCTTTCGTGCACCCATTAGGTACCCCTCGTCTCCCTAATATTTCTCCTGCACCCCTTGTGCCCCCAACCCAGCTGCCTTAGCCTGCATTTTCACTTGATCTTGACTTTAGTCTTACCTGAAGGATAAGTAGTATTCGTCATGTGCCCCTAATATTTGTCCTGTACTCCTTGTGCCCCCAATATTTGTCATGTGCTCTTTTTTTCCTGTACCCTTCTCATGTGCCTCTAAATACTTGCTCTGCATCCCTTGTGCCCCCAAACCGGATCCTTTGCTCTTGCCGTTTCACCTCTGGCCTTGGCTTTAGTACCGGTGTCTCTGTACGTTCTCAGGGTCTTGCATGATTTTTCCCTTTCAGGGCAGCCCAAATTTTCCGTGGGGCCAATGACTCAGTTTGTCTTCGTGCCAACAGAAAGGCTGGGGATTGGGGCCCCCGACTCCAAAGCTGGGTCTCAGAGGTTGTTCTCTTCTGTTACTGCTCTGGATGCGAATCAGGCTCGCCTAGGGGCTTGTAGAAACCTGGGGAAGAGGTAGAATCACAGAATAGGAAGGGACCTCGGAGGTCTTCTAGTCCAACCCTCTGCTAAAGCAGGAGACTCTAGTCCGTTTCAGACAAATGGCTGTCCGGTGTCTTCTTCAAAATCTCCAGTGTTGCAGCAACCACAATTTCTGGAGACAAATCATTCTGCTGATTAATTGTTCTCATTTCTAGGAAATTCCTCCTTAATTCCAGGTGGCTTCTCTGCTTGCTTAGTTTCCATCCATTGTTTCTTGTCCTGCCCTCAGGGGCTTTGGAGAATAAGTGGAGCCCCTCGCAGTCCCTCAAATATTGAAAGACTGCCATCATGTCACCCCTAGTCCTTCTTTTCTCCAGACTAGACATATCCAATTCCGGCAACCGTTCGTTTGTATGTTTGATCCTCCAATCCCCCTAATCATCTCTATTGCTCTTTTCTGCACTCTTTCCAGAGTCTCGCCATCTTTTCTACATCGTGGTGACCAAAACGGGCTGCAACATTCCATGTGTGGCCTTACTCAGCGGTGGTTTGGTCTGCCCCGTTTGCCTTTTGCAGAAATGCTAGGTCTCTTTTGTGTGGTTATGGCAGAAGAGCAGAAGGAGATGTTTTCAAACAGTCTGGCGGTTGAATGGGAACGGGTGGGTGGTGTTGTTACTCCCCTTTGGCTTCAGTTCCTGGATCTGGGTTTACACAGTCCAGGCTGGAGGCATTACGGGAACAGCCTTTCAAAACAGCCTGGGGAAAAAAAGGAGAATTTTCAGGAATCTCCTGGATTCTCCTGATGCCAAAAAAAGAAAAAAAAAAGAAAAAAACGGAGGGCTTCGGATCAAGACAGATTCAAGCGCTAATCTCTAAATCCCACCAGAGGATACGAATTATCTCTCCCTTGTAATATTTTACATAACGGGGATAATTCAGGAAGAACATTAAAAAAAGAAAAGAGGGAGAGAAAGAGGAAGAGATCAGATTGGCACGGTCTTGAGTCTATATTTAGCAACGCTGTGACCGCGATTTTCTCACGGAAGCTGGCATAGGACTACAGTGTTACCTCTAGCTAAAAAAACAAATTATTTTGAGAATTGCTTCGAAGTCAAGAAGATGCTATGGAGTGCAGCTTGATGGTTTAATATTCCTAACATCTGGCGTTTTTTTTTTGTTTTGTTTTGTTTCGTTTCTTATATTCGATCCAGATATTTTTGGTGGAGGAAAAAGAAGACTTTGCAAAGATGGCTCTGTTGAAATGCGGCTGGCTCTGGAGGCAGAGTAAGTCCTTTGGGGAATTTCCTCCTGTGGGTTGGATGCGTTTGGAATTTCGTTCAGAGGTCGCTGAGGAAGATGGTTTTTCCGTCCGGGTGGCGATGGGTCCTTTGGGAGGCTAGGAGGCCATTCCTGATCTCGGAAGCTAAGCAGAGACAGCTTGGGTTTCTATTTGGATGGGTGGCTCGATGGAAATTCCAGAAGGATGGGAAGTAAAGGGGGAAAAAAAATAGCAGCATTTTCTAACCACAAAGGATGCCCCTCTTCCTACCCGATGGAGCCCTAGACACCCACCACCCATCAAGTCTTCAATCAATCAGGCTGTTCTTAACAATAATTGTTGACTATAGAAGAGCCACTGTAGGCGAACGAGGTTCCGCCATCTTGAATTCTACAATCCACCCAACAGCAAACACATAGACTAGACATGTAAGTCTTCCACTGACGGCGACAATCGGGCCCAAAATTTCCACCGCTAAGCAAGGCAGTTGTTAAGTGAGTTTGGCCCCATTCGACAACTTTTCTCGCCGCTGTGGCCGCTGCAGTTTGTTCAGCGTTGCTGATCCGGAAGATGAGAAGATTGTAAATAGCAGAGACGAAGGGGAAATAGCTCAGAACGGATGGGAGGGGGGAAAGCAGGAAAAGGATGGGAACCCCCAAATACTTGAGACTTAAGATTCTTGTCTTCCAACGAAAAAAACCAAGTAAATTCAGTGGCCTCCTGAAAAAAGCACCTTTTCTTTTTTTTTAATTTGATTTATATGCCGCCCTTCTCCGGAGACTCAGGGTGGCTTACAATGCGTTAAGCAACAGCCTTCATACTTTTGTATATTTATACAAAGTCAGCTTATTGCCCCCACAATCCGGATCCTCAATTGACCTACCTTAGAAAGGATGGAAGGCTGAGTCAACCTTGAGCCGGGTGAGATTCGAACTTACAGTCATTGCAGGCAGCTGAATGTTCTTCCTTCCTTCCTTCCTTCCTTCCTTCCTTCCTTCCTATGCCACCCTTCTCCGGAGACTCAGGGCGGCTTACAATGCGTAAAGCAATAGCCTTCCTACTTTTGTATATTTATACAAAGTCAGCTTATTGCCCCCACAATCCGGGTCCTCATTTTACCTACCTTAGAAAGGATAGAAGGCTGAGTCCACCTTGAGCCTGGGGTGATTCGAACTTACAGTAATTGCAGACAGCTGAATGTTCTTTCTTTCTTTCTTTCTTTCTTTCTTTCTTTCTTTCTTTCTTTCTTTCTTTCCTTCCTTCCTTCCTTCCTTCCTTCCTTCCTTCCTTCCTTCCTTCCTTTTTTCTTTCCTTCCTTCCTTCCTTCCCATGCCGCCCTTCTCCGGAGACTCAGGGCGGCTTACAATGCGTTAAGCAACAGCCTTCATACTTTTGTATATTTATATTTTTATATAAAGTCAGCTTATTGTCCCCACAAACTGGGTCCCCCATTGACCTACCTTAGAAAGGATGGAAGGCTGAGTCGACCTTGAGCCTGGTGAGATTCGAACCTACTAATTGCAGACAGCTGGAGTTAAATTACAATGCATTAGTCGGCTGAGCTATCCAGGCTCCAGTGTCCTCTTGAAAAAAGCACCTTTGGGATATTCTGCCTATGCTTTAAAGGGGCCTGTTTCGAAGATGTGGGTTGTGTTTGGGTGTGATCCACTCATAGGCGGAGGAAAGAATTTAAATCTGGAAGCCAGATTGATTTGGTGACGGCGAAGGATTGCAATATCCGAAAGTGATAAAGGAATCTCTATGGGGCAGGTCTTGTTTCTTAAGATCAAGTGCAGGTGGTCCTTGACTTACAACCGTTCGTTTAGTGACCGTCTGAAGTTATGAAGGGCATTAAAAAGTGACCCGCGATCATTTTTCACACTTCTTTAGACCATTGCATTATTATCCACGTAATTGGAATTTGGGAGCTTGGCAATTGGCAGGTATTTATGACCGTCGCATTGATCTAGTATCAGCCGATCACCATTTGTAATGTTTCCAGCTGGCTTCCAAATGAAACAAATTCCATGGGGAAAGGCAGATTCACTTAACAACGGCAGAGATTTCCTTAACAGCTGTGGCATAAAATGAGGCATAACTCACTTAACAATTGTCTTACTTAGCAATGGAAATTTGGGGTTCAATTCCGGGTCGTAAGTTGAGGACTCCCTGTACAGTTCTTTTAGGGATGATTCTAAGTTACAAGGGCACTCAAAAAAGTGATTTATGAATGTTTTCCTCACCTTACGAGCGTGGCAGCCTTCCCATGGTCACCTGATCAAAATTCAAACTCTTAGGAATTGACTCCTATTTATGACGGTTGCAGTGTCCCGGGGGTCCCACGATTCACTTTTGCGACCTACTGACATGCAAAGTTAGTAGGGAAGCCCGATTCACTTAACAACCATTTTACTAATTTAGCAGTTGCAGTGATTTATGGTACTTAACAATGACAGTAAGGTGGAAAAACGGAGCAAAATTCAGTTAACAATTGTCTGGCTTAGCAAACAGAAATTTCGGGGTCAATTGTGGTCATAAGTCGAAGACGACTGTACCCAGTGGGGCACCCTGCCTTCTGGCAGCCTTCAGATTTCCCTGCAAAGGTTTAACAGATTTAACAGATTAACAAAGTTAGAAGAGACCTTGTTGGTCATCTAATCCAACCCCTAGGAGGCAGGAGCCTCTACCTAGGATCAAACTCACAACCTCCTGATTGAAAGGCAAGAGCTCCACCTCTAAGCCGCAGCAGCTGGGGTCACTGGGACCACCGGAAGTGGTCCTTTTACACATTTCTGGATTCTTCCACATCTGGATTCTTCCAAAACGCGTTGCAATTCCGTTCCAAAACTCTTCAGCTCTGCAGCCCCTCCTTGCACCAGATCAGGGCAGCCCTCGTGAAGGTTGAGTGGGTCAATGGTGGGGTTTTAAATGGGGACCTGGAAGGGGTCCAAACCCCTAGGGAGAAGGGTTGACGGGAAATCGATGCCGAGGCTCCAGTTGCGGTGTATCGGATGACAACCTGGCAGTTGGATTTTTGCAACATCTGCAGTTTCTTGCCAAGGCCTCTTTCGCTTCTCCCTCCTCCTCCTTTTTCACTCAAGGCCTCCGATGAAAAGGTGCAAGGAAAGGAAGCAGGCAAAGTTCCCGGGAAAGAGGAGAAGAAAGAAGTTAAAATATGCCGGAAGTCCTCGACTTACAGCCATTGGTTTAATATGGTTTAATCGAATTGGTTTTTACCTTTTTTTCCTTGAAAGTTTGAATAAAAATTATAGAAAAATTAATAAAATTTCCTACTCGCCCTTATGGGACCTTCAATTTCAGGTCTTATGCCAGAGACCGGGGACTTTCAGAGTTCTCCACAGTACAGCTAGTCCTCGACTTACAATGCTTCGTTTAGTGACCGTTCAGAGTGACTGTTTTTCACCCTTACGACCGTCGCAGAATCCCCATGGGTCACGTGATCAAGATTCCAGACAGCTTGGCGACTGTCTGGAAAGCACATTCAGTGAGCAAAGTTATAAGTGTGAAAAACAGTCGCGTCCCAAGTATTTTTTTTCAGTGCCGTTGTAACTTCAGATGGTCACTGAGCAAATCGTTGTAAGTCAAGGACCATCTGTATGTGGACTGTCGTTTTAGATGGCGCCACTTTGGCTGGCACCTGACTCGAGTTGCTTTGGATTGTTTTATCATCACTTTTGATTTGTTTTCTTATTTTCTTGTTGTCTGGGAAGGTACCGAAGGAGAATAATTAAGCTCCTTCGGAAATCGTGTCGGGGTGATTACTCAGAGCGAGAACAAACGGTCTGACTCACCCTGTCCAAGCTTTTAAAGTGCTTAAGCATTGAAGGATAATAACCTATATGCCGGGAAACGGTTTATTTACAAGCAGGTAAAGAGCCTGGTGGCACAGTGGACTAAGTGCTGTTAAAGTAGCACTTAGTTGCCAGCTGCTTGCAATTACTGCGAGTTCGAATCTCACCAGGCTCAAGGTTGACTCAGCCTTCCATCCTTCCGAGGTAGGTAAAATGAGGACCCGGATTGTGGGGGCAATAAGCTGACTTTGTATAAAAAAGAACACCTCTTAGGGGGGGCCAAAAGCCCTACTAAGCAGGTATATACAAAAATATGAAGGCTATTGCTTAGCGCATTGTAAGCTGCCCTGAGTCTCCGGAGAAGGGCGGCATATAAATCGAACTAACTAATAAATAAATAAATACATAAATAAATATATAAATAAATACATAAATAAATAAATACATAAATAAATAAAGCTTAGTCTGCAAGGTGGGAGGAATTCCCCTTTTATAAAATGGTGCATTCAGCCAGCCCTTCCAGGAAATCCTCAATTTACGGCAGTTCATTTAGTGGCCATTTGAAGTCACAACGGCGCTGAAAAACGTGACTTATGATCATTTTTTCACACCGATAACCTTTGCGGCGTCCCAAAATTTCTAAATAAAATTTCTAAATAAATTTCGATATAAAATGATCCAAATTCAGACGCTTGGCATCTGATTCGTATTTATGACCATTGCGGTGTCCCGGGGTACTTGTGATCCCCTTTTGCGACCGCCTGACAAGCAAAGCCAACGAGGAAGGCAGATTCACTTAATTAATTTAATTGGGATACTAAAATCAGGCAGTGCTCCCATTACAGATGTCCCACTGAACAACAGAAATTTTGGACTCAATTGTGGTCATAAGCCAAGGACCACCGGTATTGTCGGAAAAAAAAACCTTTTTTATTGATCAGATTTAGAAACGGCCCATCTCACTCTCCGATATATAGGTAGTCCTTGACTTACAACCATTCGTTTAGTGACCAAAGTTACAGTGGCGTTGAGAAAAATGATATTTGACTGTTTTCACACTGTGTATATGTGTGTGTGTGTAACAAATGGATAATAATAAAAGAGGTAAAACAGAAAACTGCTGATATTTTGTTGAATGATTGATTCATTTTTTATTTTTTTTTCCCCTGATGGAAATTTAAGAATCTGTGGATTGCTAAGTGATCATTTTATTTTTTTTTAGCATGTTTAAGACTCCATAAAGAAAAAAAAAACAGGGACAGATTTTTGCGGGCAGGAAAACCACAAGCCATTCTACAAGTAGTCCTCGACTTATGACCACAGTTGAAGGGCAAAATTTCTCTTGCCGAAACAGCTGTTAAATGCCTCATTTTACAGCCTCATTTTACAGCCTTTCTTGCCACAGATATTAAGGGAATCACTGCCGTTGTTTATTTATTTATTTATTTGTTAAGTTGTTAAGTTAGTAACACAGTTGTTAAGTGAATCTGGCTTCCCCGTTGACTTTGCTTGTCAGAAGGTCGCAAAAGGAGATCACGTGAATCCAGGATAGTGCGACCGTCATAAATATGAGTCAGTTGCATCCTAATTTTGATCACAGGATCACGAGGAGGCTGCAATGGTCGTACGTGTGAAAAAAGGTCGTAAGTCACTTTTTTCAGTGCCGTTGTAACTTTGGTCACTAAATGAACGGTTGGTTATAAGTCGAGGACTGCTGTACTATTTTCCCATTTTTCTTGGAAAAAAAAATTTCTCCCATGAACCCTGTGCAGGTTCTATTCTGCGACGCTGGAAAAGGAACTGGTTTGTGCTGTGGGCGGACGGCAGCCTCGTCTACTACCAGGATGATACCGGCCGTGAAATGGACGGAAGAATTAACATCAGAGCCAATTGCCGAGACGTCAGGACGGGCCGCGAATGCCGGGGTGAGTAGCCTTGGGGATCGCCAGCTGGATCTTTTTTCACCAACACCGGATTGAAAGCCCATTCTTTGCTCTTAAACTAAGTTTCTAGTCCTCAAGGCTGTGGGAACTTCTTGGAGACCACCAAAGAAGGATACATGGGACGATATTTAAATTCTGTAGCTGGAGGTGAGGTGTTTGTATTTGATTGATTGGAGAGGGCTGGCGCATGCGTGAAGCAATCTGTGCTGTGATTGGTTGCTGTGGGTGTGGTTCCTTTTTTTCCCGCCTTTTTTTTCCTTCCGTTTGCTCTCTTTACCTCATGATGTTCCCGTTGTGTTGATTTACCTCACGATGCTCCTGTTAGCCTGAGCATCTCGTTTGCTGTATATACAGTTACAACATATATTTATTTATATAAAACTATTAGTTGGCGTCAGTGTCTCTGAACTTCATTCGCACACCTGCCGTGCAGTTCCCTCACAAAACAGTTCTTCCATTTTCTTTTCTTCCATTTTCCATTTCTTCCATTTCTTCCATTTTCCATTTCCGGAGCTGCAGATTGCTGACACCTGGCCTAGAGCCTTTTTGATTGGTCGGCCTTATACATCTAATCATTATTAATGTTAGTAAATGATGATTTGAGTTGCTCAACCTGGCCCCCCCATCCCAACTACTTGGGAGTACCCTTGGAGGCTCTGAAGCAGTGTTGGTTTCAGCCGGTTTGTACCAATTCGGGCGAACTGGTAGCGGAGATTAGAGCTGGACCTGCTCACCCGTTCCGGCGTAAAGACGTCCTATTTAGCTACATTTTTGAGGCCGAGTGCATGCACGGAAGACATGTGCATGAGCAAAACGCATGCGTTGAATTCTAGGCACATCTGCAGAAGATGCGCACACGTGCGACGCAAGGTGTGTGTGCATGCGGCAAACCAGTAGTAAGAATATGGGAAACCCACCGCTGCTCTGAAGCAACCCACTCCGTTTCTTATTTGATAACAGAATAATAACAGAGTTGGAAGAGACCTTGGAGGTCTTCTAGTCCAACCCCCTGCCTAGGCAGGAAACCCTATACCATTCCAGAAAAATACTTGTCCAGTATCTGGTTAAAAACCTCCATTGATAGAGGCACCATCATTGTGATGGAAAGGTTTTCATTCTTTTCTTTTGTGATCCTGGCAGTGCGGGGCTGAATCACCCCAAATGTCCCCTTCCGACACAATGGAAGGACACAGCAAGTCGAAATAGAAGATTCTTTCATTTGACACCAACACAACTGCCAGCAGTGCTAAAGGAACAGTGGCCAGTTGTCTACCAGCCTCCAGCTAATTCTTGCTTCCTTCGTTTTTTGTGTTTGTGAACCTCTATAACTGTGGGGTTTGGCTCTGCAACCCAACAAGACAGACACAGACTCCAGAGGATAATTAGAACTGCAGAAAGAACAACGGCTACCAACCTGCCTTCCATTGAGGACCTGTATATTGCACGAGTCAAAAAGAGGGCTGAGAAAATATCTACAGACCCCTCGCATCCTGGACATCAACTGTTTCAATTCCTACCCTCAAAACGAGGCTATAGAGCACTGCACACCAGAACAAAGAGACACAAGGACAGGTTTTTCCCCCAAATGCCATCACTGCTAAACAAATAATTCCCTCAACACTGTCAAACTATTCACTAAGTCTGCCCTACTATTCATCTTCTCATCGTTCCCATCACCCATCTCCTCCCACTTATGACTCTACGACTGTAACCTTGTGGCTGGTATCCTTATGATTTATATTGACTATTTGCTGCTGCAAACTCTGAGTCCTTGCGGCAAATAGCGAACAGCCAGGTCAGTTTCAGCACATTATTGCAGCCTGATTCAGCACAAACAGCTGATTGGCAGGTGGATCTGCCTCCCAGAGTATCCCCAATCAGCTGTTCCAGGCTGCAGGGATTGCCACAGAACATTGCTTGCCTCTGTGACTTGTGCTTTTGGCTACATTCGGTGTATAAAATGCACCCAAATTTTCACCTTCTTTTAGGGGTGGGAAGTGCATCTTACACTCTGACAAATACAGTACATTTTACCCCCTCTCCTTTACAGCTCAAGACATTAGGGAGGGTCCCTTTTTGCCAGACCTCCATTTCTGACGCAGGCTCAGCTGCCTCTTCTCTGACTGTGGTCTAGCCTGCAGCTCTTCCTCCTGTCTTCCAAGGTCGTTTCTGAAAACCATCCCAGGCGCCCTCTGCCAGATCTTCAAGCGTCTGGATTTTGGAAAGAGCTCCCGTCTTCATTTGTTTGTCAAACTCTCTGAACAAACATCCTGGGACCTTTTCCTGGGAGGCAACAAACCTTGTGTTGCGTGTACTATACAGACTAAGGTTTCGGTCCTCTGGGGTCAGCGTGATAGCTCTTGTTTGAATTTTGTGGTGTGTCCCTCCAGGGCATCCGCCAATGCTTCTTACTAATCTCGCGCTGTTTGTTTCGCTGTGACTCCTGATTTCGACAACTCTTCCCCGAGGTCCTAATTATGCGGTGACTCTCTTGGGTTGCGACAGATGACGGGGACGGCTTTAGAGAGATTCGGCCAGCAGCAGTTCCTCCGGGAAGGCGTTCTTTGTTTTCAAAACACCCACACTCACGTACAACAATGGCAGCTTTTATTTATTTATTGTATTGGTTCAATTTATATGCCGCCCTTCTCCGGAGACTCAGGGCGGCTTACAATGCGTTAAGCAATAGCCTTCGTCCTTTTGTATATACCTGCTTAGTTAGGGCTTTCGGCCCCCCCCAAGCGGTGTTTTTTTATACAAAGTCAGCTTATTGCCCCCACAATCCGGGTCCTCATTTTACCTCCCTCGGAAGGATGGAAAGCTGAGTCAACCTTGAGCCTGGTGAGATTCGAACTCACAGTAATTGCAGGCAGCTGGTGCTACTTAACAGCACTTTAGTCTGCTGCGCCACCAAGGCTTATTTTTAAAACTGTAGATGGTCCTTGGCTTACAAACAGTTCATTTAGTGCACTGAAAAAAGTGACATGACTGTACTTTTTTTTTTAATCCTTATGATTGTTGCAGTGTCCCCAGGCTCATGTGATCGAAATTAAAATGCTTGGCAACTAACTGACTTGTATTTATGACAGCTGCAGTGTCCTGGGGTCACATTTTGGGACTTTCTGACCGGCAAAGTCAATGGGGAAGCCAGATTCGTTTAACAACAAGCAACGTCGTAAAATAGGGCAAAACCCACAGTCTTGCTTATCAGCAGAATTTTGGGGCTCAATTGTAGTTGTTAGCTGAAGACTAATTCAATCTAATAATAAGAAAAATAAAGAACTCTAATGAACTGTGTAAAGCCTTAGTAAGATCATACCTAGGATCTTTCCTTCAGTTTTGGTCACCACACTATAAAAAAGATGTTGAGACTCTAGAAAAACTGCAGAGAAAAGCAAGCAGGATGATTTACGGGACTGGAGACTAAAACATACGATGGACGGTTGCAGGAACTGGGTAGGTCTAGTTTAATGAAAAGAAGGACCAGGGGAGACATGTTAGCAGCCTTCCAATATCTCAGGGGCTGCCCCAAAGAAGAGGGAGTCAAGCTATTCTCCAAAGCACCCGAAGGCCCAATAAGAAATAATGGATGGAAACTGATCAAAGAGAGATTCAACCCAGAAATAAGGAGGAATTTTCTGACAGTGAGAACCATCAACCCATGGAACAGAAGTTGCCTTCGGAAGTTGTGGGAGCTTCATCCCTGGAGGCTTTCAAGAAGAGACTGGACTGCTATCGATCAGAAATGGTGTAGGCAGGGTCTCCTGATTGGACAGGGGGGTTGGACTAGATGACCTCAAAGGTCCCTCCCAACTCTCTTCATCTGAACAACCTAAAGCAGTGTTTCTCAATCTTCAAACTGTGTGGACTTCAACTCTCAGAATTCCCCAGCCGGCAGTTTGCAATATTTTGGGGTGCCTGATTTCTCTCCCTTCTCCCAAATAGCTTTTCTGAAAGAGATCCATTTTAATGCAGACCCTCCCAAACGATGATCGAAATTCAAATGCTTGGCAACGGGCTCATATTTATGGCACCCGGGGAGTGTTTCCCACGGCTTTTAGTGGGGACAAGTGTGATCACTATGCCTGATTAATTTCGAGATGGTTGTAATCAGGGATGGGATTCATAAATTTTAGCATTCTCTGCCTGGTTGCTGGGTGGGCGTGGCCATGGTGGGTGTGGCCTAGTTGGCCTCCTGCACCACGGCGGTGGAGTGTTTTTGCCCTCCCCGGGCTCCAGAGGCTTTTCTCAAGCCTCCGGGAGGACGAAAATGGTCTCCCCATTTTCCAGTTGGATCGTGACGTTCTCCTTGTGTATACTTTGCTCAATAAAACCGGAATACATCTTCTGATTAAACTCATATTTATTGTAAGAAAATAAAGACATCTCACTATCTAAATTAGATTACATGTTGGCAAAGAATCCCCAGCCTGACCTTAGCTGGCTGGAGAACAAAGGAAAGTTTTAGAAGAAGTAAAAGAATGTGTACATGCGCAGTAGATGCTGATAAGAAATTTGGCAAACTATGGTAAGTCTGACAATTCAGAAATAATAGCTCTGCTGGTAAAATATAAAAACGCAGTGACAAAAGTCTCGTTAACACGATCCCCTGGAGCGAATCCAAGCTTAAGATCTTAAGGTCTAGAAACTTGGGATGGAAATAGGAAGAAAACCACCTGGTCGGCTCTCTGTTTTATGTCTCCTCTCCTGTCTTTATAGATATCCAGCCTCCGGAAGGGAAAACTCGGGAGTGCCTGATGTGCGTCGTGCAAAGGGACGGCCCCAAGACCATGCTCTGTGCTGAGAGCGAAGACGATGCGTTGTAAGTTGTGGGTCCTCAAGGTGGGGTCAGAAAAATCAAGATGGCAGCCACGAGCCTGAGGTTGAAGCCCTGACCCCTTTTTGTGACGGACAGGGTTTCAGTTGTATCACTTTGACAATCATTTCTGAAACCGCCATTACTATCACGGATGGTCCATTAGCGGTTCAAGGCACCGGTTCTTTGGTTCCTTTGTTTTAATGTTATTTATTTATTTTGGTTGTTTACGCCGACTGCACCTTTTGGGAGCTCCTGTTGGGGACACAAAGCTCTCTGTAGGGAAGACACTGGCGCTCTTGTAAAATTTCCATCTCGTTGTTTGGGGTTATGATTACAAACTAGGGCCTTTTGCATTCCCGATTTCTAAAGCTGGAAATTATCCATCATAGAGTGACCGTATTGTGTCTGGAAAAGGTTTCTGGAAAAGATGTAGGGAAGGTACTCAGACTAGACCTCTCCTAAAGGGACACGGTGGCTCAGCGGCTAAGACGCTGAGCTCATCAATCGAAAGGTTGGCAGTTCAGCGGTTCGAATCCCTAGTGCCGTGTAACGGGGTGAGCTCCCGTGACTTGTCCCAGCTTCTGCCAATTGAGCAGTTCGAAAGCAAGTAAAAAAAAATGCAAGTGGAAAAATAGGGACCCCCTTTGCTGGGAAGGGAACAGCGTTCCGTGCGCCTTTGGCATTGAGTCATGCCGGCCACATGACCACGGAGACGTCTTCGGACAGCGCTGGCTCTTCGGCTTTGAAACGGAGATGAGCACTGCCCCCTAGAGTCGGGAACGACTAGCACATATGTGCGAGGGGAACCTTTAAAAGGTAAAGGTAAACCTAAAAGGATGGAGAGAGGATTAAGGGCTGGAGTGGGACTCTCTGCAGAACGGTGTGGCTTTCAGACTGGAAAATATGAAAATCTTTTAATAGAATCCTTGCAGCTAGCCCTCCATATACGTCCACAATGGACCCCAAATTTTCTTTTGCCAAGCAAGACAGCTGCCAAGTGAGTTTTGCCCCCTTTTCTACGACGTTTCTTGCCTCAGTTGTTAAGTGAATCAATGAAGTTGTTAAATTGGTAAGACGGTTGTTTAATTGAAATTGGCTTCTCCATTGACTTCGCTTGCCGGAAGGTCCCATCACATGACCCCGGAGACACTACCATTGTCAGAAATGGATGCCAATCGTCAAACATCTCAAATGTTGATCATGTGACCGTGGGGAATGCTACAACGGTCATTAAGTGTGAAAAATTGTCATCGATTGCTGTTTTAAGTGCAGTTGTAACTTCCAACGGTCGCTAAACGGATGGCTGTAAGTTGAGAACGGCTTGAAATAAGAGGAATAGGAACAATAATATATTCAAAGGCCTGGGTGTTTATTTAGTCTGGAACGGGATCCTTGCCAGCATGGGCTCATTTAGCAATCTGTGGTCAAAGCCAACCCTAATTTAGTGCAGTTTTTTTTCAAACTTGGCACTTTAAAGAAATGTCTCACTTAGTAACAGAAGTTCTGGGCTCGATTATGGTCATACGTCGAGGATTACCTGCACAGGTAATCCTAGAGGTACAACGGTTCATTTAGTCACAGTTCAAAGTCCAGAACGGTACTGAAAAAAGTGACTTATGACCGTTTTCCACACTTAACAACCATTGCAGCATCCCGATGGTCACCTAATCAAAATTCAGACGCTCGGCAGTTGACTCGTATTTATGACGGTCGCAGTGTCCCAGGGTCATGTGATTCCCCTTTTGCAAAGTCCATGAGGAAGCTCAGATTCACTTAACGACTGCGTTACTAACTTAACGACGGCTGGGATTCACTTAACATCTGTAGCAACGGAGATGATAAAATGGATGAGATTCACTCAACTGCGTCGTTTAGCAACAGGAATTTTAGACTCAATTGTGGTCGTAAGCCGAGGACTACGTGTATTTGCAACTCAGGTATATATCTGTCATCTTCTGATTTTATGTTCTATGTTTTATATTTTACTCCTTTTTTTACTGAAATATAACAGAGTTGGAAGGGACCTTGGAGGTCTTCTAGTCCAACCCCCCGTTTAGGCAGGAAACCCTCCACCACTTCAGACCAAGGGTTGTCCAGTCTCTTCTTAAAAACTTCCAGTGTTGGAGCATTCACAACTTCTGGTGGCAAGTAGTTCCACTGATTAATTGTTCTCACTGTCAGGAAATTCCTCCTTAGTTCTAAGTTGCTTCTCTCCTTGATGAGTTTCCACCTATTGCTTCTTGTCCAGCCCTCAGGTGCTTTGGAGAATAGCTTGACTCCCTCTTCTTTGGGGCAGCCCCTGAGATATTGGAAGACTCTATCATGTCTCCCCTGGTCCTTCTCTTCCTTAAACTGGACATACCCAGTTCCTGCAACCGTTGTTCGTATGTTTTAGCCTCCAGTCCCCTCATCATCTTCATTGTGCTTCTCTGCACTCTTTCTACAGCCTCCACATCTTCTTTACATCGTGGCGACCAAAACTGAATGCAATGTTCCATGGTTCTGCCCTCAGGTGCTCTGGAGAATCGATCGACCCTATTTTCTCTATATTACGTGAATGTGCCGTATGATACCTAAAGAAGAAATATCTTCAAATGAGCCTCTCCCGAGCTTCTTGACCGCATTAGACAATCTCTGCAGCAATAGAGATCTTGGCACGCTGATCACCCTCCAGGAATAACCGGAGGTGGCAGGAGGGTGGCATCTCGGCTAATCCTGCTTAGACCTCTGACTCAAGGTGATTTGAAAGCCTCGGGTGACCTTGAGGTCACGGTGGAGCCAGGATTAAGATAATCTCCCTCTAGGAGAGCTCCCAGCGATGTCACTGTGATGAGGAAAAGTTGACAGAAAGGTCTCACCTCCGGAGAAACATTCTATAAAGCCTTAGTAAGACCACACCTAGAATCCTGCATCCAGTTTGGGTCACCACGATGTAAAAAAGATGTTGAGACTCTAAAAAGAGTGCAGAGAAGAGCAACCAGGATGATGAGAGGACCGGAGGCTAAAACAGAGGATGAACGGTTGCAGGAACTGGGCCTGGCTAGGCCAGTGAAGAGAAGGACCAGGGGAGACAGGAGAGCATCTTCCAATATTTGAGGGGCTACCACAGAGAGGAGGAAGGAGGTCAAGCTATTTTCCAAGGCACATGAAGGCCAGACAAGGAATCATGGATGGAAACTGACCAAGGAGAGATTCAATCTGGAAATAAGGAGGAATTTTCTGACAGTGAGAACCATCAACCCATGGAAGAGAAGTTGCCTTCAGAAGTTGTGGGAGCTTCATCCCTGGAAGCTTTCAAGAAGAGACTGGACTGCCCTCTGTTGGAAACGGTGTAAGGGTCTCCTGCTTGGGGGTCAGACTAGATGACCTCCAAGGTCCCTTCCAACTCTGTTCATCTGTTATCCGTTTGAGGAACACTTTCAACTCTAACGCACAGCTTGCTGGTGAGGCCCTCACGGATCCCACCCATAGAAAAGCTGGTGCACAGGATATAAGTCTTACCTAGAATCCTAAGGCTGGAAGGGACCTTGGGGGTCATCTAGTCCAACCCCCTGCAGGAGACTCTATACCAGTGTTTGTCAACCTTGGCGGTTTGAAGATGCGTGGACGTCAGCTCCCAGAATTCTCCAGCCAGCTATGCTATTGAAGCTATGCTATGCTCTGCTGGCTGGGGAATTCTGGAGGGGTTGTTGACGTCCTCACTTCTTCAAGTTGCCAACGGTGAGAAAAACACCGCTCCAGAATATAGGAAGTCCTCGAGTTACGACCACACCCATTTTATGTTGCTAAGGAAGACCGTTTTTAAAAAGACGATTTTGCCTCATTTTTACGACCTTTCCTTGCCACCATGGTTAAGGGAATGCACTGCAATATGGTTCTTAAATTAGTAATACGGTTCTTAATCGAATCTGGCTTTCCCATGGAAGACAGGAGGTCGTGGAAGGGGAATCACGTAATCCCGGGACACTGCGATCGTCATAAATGTGAGTCGGTTGCCAATCTTGCAACTTGCAAGATTTCCATAGTTTATTCTTGCAGAGAAGGATAGGAAAGGAACTGATATGAGCGGTGGGGGTGGGGTGTTTAAAATCCATCACTTTCCCTCCGGCAGAGACAAGTGAGCTAAGCTGATTTTTCTGTTTCTGTCCACAGAGCCTGGAAGATGGCCATTTTGGAAGCTAAAGCAACCCAGGTGTGTTTCCTTTGTGGGCCTTTTCATGAAGGTGGGAGGGTGGATGGGTAGTTGAACATTACTGAATGCGCTGATAGAAGAGAATATTGCTAGTAGCTCAGGGTTGAACTGCGGAGTCCTTGGTGCTCTCTGAGCCTGGTTGTTTTCTTGGAGATTTTATCATCCAACTTGTTCTGGCCCCGCTCCCAGGAATACACCCCCTCAGACAGTCAGAGTCTAAAGAACTGGCAGGCAACCAAGTAAGCTGATAAAAAGCTTGGCAGCAATCCCCGCAGCTGCTTGCCAAAGCCTTTATTAATAGTTCAGTCAAATACACACCACCAAAATGTCCAGAGCTGAGACGCAGGGCAGATTCGAAACCGGGATCCATGAATCTTTGTTTTGCCCGTCACAAAGATACGTCTGCAATCCCTCTCTTATATAGTCTGGGAGGCGTGGTCCACCAGCTAATCACGACCACGCCTTTTCCTCTGCTGGGCTCTCCTGTCTCTCCGACGCTGGCGAGGATCCAACCAAAACTCACTCCCCTCATCAATGTCCTCCTGTGGCTGCGGGGATGAGCTTGGCTCTGGGCCTATCTCCTGCCCTTCGGTGTCCTCCGGAGGCATTGCCAGAGAGGAAGGTCCTGGAGAAGGAGGCCTTGCCAACTCCTCTCCCTCACTCTCAGAGTCCTCCCCTGCTGATGACACAGGCTCAGGCAACGGAGCCACAGCACAACTAGGGAACATCATCAGCAGTACTAGAAGGGAGTGGGGTTTATGGAGAAGAGGAGGACAGGAAGAAGGGAGGAGGAGGAGGAGGAGGAGGAAGAGGAGGAGGAGGAGGACGACGACTGTGGGTCTTTGGTGCTCTCTGAGCTTGGTTGTTTTTTTTTGCAGACGTCTCATGACCCAACTATGTACCATCATCAGTGCTAGAAGGGAGTGGGGTTTTGCAGAGGATGAGGAGGAAAGGAGAATGGACAGAAGGAAGAGGAGGGCTGTGGGGTCCCTGGTGCTCTCTGAGCTTGGTTGCTTTGTTGGCAGACAGTTCATGACCCAACTAGGCAACGTCATCAGTGGTAGAGGGGAATGGGGTTTTACTGAAAGTCGTTTTCATGGATAGCTCAGCAGACTAAAAGCATTGTGATTAGCACCAGCTGTCTGCAATTACTGTAAGTTCAAATCTCCCCAAGCTCAAGGTTGACTCAGCCTTCCATCCTTTCTAAGGTAGGTCAAATGAGGACCCAGTTTGTGGGGGCAATAAGCTGACTTTGTATAAATATACAAAAAGTATGAAAGCTGTTGCTTAACACATTGTAAGCCGCCCTGAGTCTCCGGAGAAGGGCGGCCTATAAATCAATTTTTTTTAAAAAAACCGAATTAATTTGCTATAGTAATTCTAGTGGTTGACTAGGCAGTGGTGGACCTAGTTAAGGCCTGCATGGGGGGCCAGAAAGGAAGTCCCAAAGTGGCACCCCAGATGGAGAAACTGGGAAAGCATCCAGGAGAAGGCAGATGGAGAAACGTTGGCACCGTTGGCCAGAAAACCTCAAGGTTGAGCAACTCAGCATTTCTCAAACGGAGCAACTTTTAAAGACGTGCGAATGTCGTCTCTCAAATTTCACCAGCCAACCTGTGAATTTTGCCAAGGCGCTTTCTGCTTTTCGGCCTCGTGCGATTGCTGATCGATGAAGTGCAATTCTTAGAAGGTTGTAGAAACATCTTTAAAGGCTGGATCGATTTTGTAAAGAGCCGGAAACGTCGGAATGAAAAGAAAAGGAGCCTGGATAGCTCAGCAGACGAAAGCCTGTTATTAACATTCAGCTGTCTGCAATTACTGTAAGTTCGAATCTCCCCAGGCTCAAGGTTGACTCAGCCTTCCATCCTTTCTTAGGGAGGTCAATTGAGGACCCAGTTTGTGGGGGCAATAAGCTGACTTTGTATAACTATTCAAAAGTATGAAGGCTATTGCTTGGCGCATTGTAAGCCGCCCTGAGTCTCCGGAGAAGGGCGGCAATATAAATATAAATCTAATTAAAACAAAAAACAAAAACAAAAAACAAAAATTGGGTGGCCAGGCATGAGTCCCTGCGGGATTCGGAGGTTGCCGGTTTTTCTGTTTCTCTCTCCATCAGTTTTTGGGGGCCCTCCAGGTGGCACATGGGCTTGGCACTATTCCTGTATAACAATGGGCCAGGGGTGACATGAGAGCAGTCTTCCAGTATCTCAGGGGCTGCCCCAAAGAAGAGGGAGTCAAGCTATTCTCCAAAGCACCTGAGGGCAGGACAAGAAGCAATGGATGGAAACTAATCAAGGAGAGAATCAACCGGGAATTAAGGAGGAATTTCCTAACAGTGAGGACAATTAGCCAGTGGAACTACTTGCCTCCAGAAGTTGTGGGTGCTTCATCACTGGAGGCTTTTAAGAAGAGACTTGACAGACACCTGTCTGAAATGGTATTGGGTCTCCTGATTGAGCTGGGGGTTGGACTAGAAGACCTCCAAGGGCCCTTCCAGTTCTCTTCTGATTGATTGATTGTTCTGATTGATTGATATCACCCAGAATGCCGCGTTTAGCTCTGGACAATGCAAACATTAGCGTGTCTCCCTTGCAACAGTGGTGGTCTCTCCCCACAGCTAGGAAAGCCAGCACAGAGTCTTTATTTAGGAGGGGTCCTTGGTGATCTCTGGTTGTTTTCTGGTGGACGTTTCATTACCCAGTTAGGGAACATCATCAGCGCTACAAGGGAGTGAGGTAAACGGAGAGCAAACCCAACTGATTAAGTTACCTAGTTGCACCATGAAATGTCTTCAAGGAAACAGCCAAGCTCAGAGAGCACCAAGGACCCCACGTTCCTACTCTTCATAAACTCCCTTCTAGCCCTGATGATGTAACCCGGTCAGGTAATAAAACGTCTCCAAGAAAAGCACCGAGTTCAGAGAACACCAAATCCTCATCCTCCCTGCAAACCAGGGGTGAAATCCAGCAGGTTCTGGAGAACCGATACCGGAAATTTTGAGCAGTTCAGAGAACCAGCAAATACCACCTCTGGCTGGTCCCAGAGTGGGGTGGGAATGGGGATTTTGCAATATCCTTCCCCTTGGAGTGGGGTGGGAATGGAGATTTTGCAGTATCCTTCCCCTGCCATGCCACCAAGGCACGCCACGTCCACCAAGCCACCACGCCCACAGAAAAAAAAATTAAGAGTTCACCCCTGCTGCAAACCCACTCCCTTCCAGCAATGATGATGTAACTTAGCCAGATAATGAAACGTCAAGAAAAGGACCAAGGACCTCACCAATTGTCTTCTTTTTCTTCCTCCTCCTCCTCTTGATTTTGAGGGACAAGGCGGAAGAGCTGCAACCAAGCCATGGTCAGAGAAGAAGAAATTTTATTCCAGGGCAGAAATATAATTTAAGACAGCATTTCAAGCTTAATTCTCCCTAGTTCTTATGAAGAGAAAGGAAGGGAGGCAGGATGTGAATTTAAACTTTCCCATTTCTATTCCCGTAACCTTATAGTTAGTTTATACGGTTACGGGATTAGTCTAATTAGTCTATTAGTTTAGAATAGAATAGAATAGAATTTTTTATTGGCCAAGTGTGATTGGACACACAAGGAATTTGTCTTTGGTGCGTAAGCTCTCACTGTACATAAAGGAAAAGATACGTTCGTCAAGAATCACAAGGTACAACACTTAATGACAGTCATAGGGAACAAATAAGCAATCGGGAAACAATATCAATATAAATATAAAGAGCCTAGGTGGTGCAGCAGATTAAAGTGGTGTTAAGTGACACCAGCTGCCTGCAATGACTGCGAGTTCGAATCTCACCAGGCTCAAGGTTGACTCAGCCTTCCGTCCTTCCGAGGTAGGTCAAATGAGGACCCGGATTGTGGGGGCAATAAGCTGACTTTGTATAAAAAAGAACACCTCTTAGGGGGGCCCGAAAGCCCTACTAAGCAGGTATATACAAAAGTATGAAGGCTATTGCTTAACGCATTGTAAGCTGCCCTGAGTCTCCAGAGAAAAATTGAACTGATAGATAGATAGATAGATAGATAGATAGATAGATAGATAGATAGATAGATAGATAGATAGATAGATGATAGATGATAGATAGATAGATAGATAGATAGATAGATAGATAGATAGATAGACAGACAGACAGACAGACAGACAGACAGACAGACAGACAGACAGATAGATTAATGCATTGTAAGCCGCCCTGAATCTCCGGAGAAGGGCAGCATATAAATTGAACCAATAAATAAATAAATAAATAAATAAAATTGTTAGTCATATATAAGTGGGAGGAGATGGGTCATAGAAACAATGAGAAGATTAATAGCAATGCAGACTTTGTGAATAGTTTGACAGTGTTGAGGGAATTATTTGTTTAGCAGAGTGATGACATTCGGGGGAAAAAACTGTCCTTGTGTCTAGTTGTTCTGGTGTGCAGTGCTCTAGAGCCTCGTTTTGAGGGTAGGAGAGTTTATGTCCAGGATGCAAGGAGTTTGTAAATATTTTCACAGCCCTCTTTTTGACTCCTGCAGCATCCTGCAGGTCCTCCATGGCAGGTTGGTTTACCTTGGAGAGCTGACAGGCATCTCTCAGGGATGGCGTAGGTGTGGGAGGAAGAGGGTTGGACTTGATGACCTCGAAGATCCCTCCCCATTCTGTGAGTCCGTGCCTGCAGCCCATGGGGACCCAAGCTGCTTTGGGAACTCAGGCGCTGACGTTGGGCTGCCTTTCTTGTGTTCCAGATTCACCTCTACGACCCTTATGACGACTACTACCAAACGGTACCTCTGGACTCGCACCAGGCGATGTACGTCAGCTCGGATTACCACGGCACCCCTTATATCGGTACGTCTGGCAGCTCCTATCCCAGTTAACGTTTAAAGAAGGGATCCAATGACAAGTTGTCCCCGACGTACGGACACCATTTGAGCCCAACATTTCCGTTGCTAAGTGAGACAGTTTTGCCACCTTTCTTGCTACGGTTGCTAAGTGAATCACTCCAGCACCAGAATGTCCTTCTTTCTAGCCTGGTGCCCTTAGCAGCCTTCATTGGCCCTGCAGGCCTTCCAAATATGGCTGTTTGACAGAATTCTAACAGAGTTGGAAGGGACTCTGGAGGTCTTCTAGTCCAACCCCCTGCTCCGGCAGGAAACCCAATACCATTTCATAGGGTAGGATCAGAGAAATTGTGTTTTCCCCGGCTGTCTGGACCGACGGGAGCTCTGAATTGTTCCTTTCTTCAGCTGATGCACTGAATAGCCTGTATTAAATTCCAATTACTCCAAAATCCACCATTCCTTTGGGCTCCTATTCATCTAGAGCAGTGTTTCTCAACCTTGGTAGCTTGAAGATGGATGGACTTCAACTCCCAGAAATCCCCCAGCCAGCAGCGCTGGCTAGGGGATTCTGGGAGTTGAAGTCCACCCATCTTCAAGCTTCCAAGGTTGAGAAACACTGATCTAGAGGGCTGAAGGGACATCTGGTGGCCGAACTGGGTATTGCCACAGATGCAACAGAAGGAGATTTTTAAAAAAATCTATTACAGGTAGTATTTTATTTTATTTTATTTTATTTTATTTTATTTTATTTTATTATTTTATTTTATTTTATTTTATTTTATTATTTTATTTTATTTTATTTTATTATTTTATTTTATATTTTATTTTATTATTTTATTATTTTATTTTATTTTATTTTATTTTATTTTATTATTTTATTTTATTTTATTTATTTTATTTTATTTTATTTTATTTTATTTTATTTTATTTTATTTTATTTTATTTTATTTTATTTTATTTTTTATTATTTTATTTTATTTTATTTTATTATTTTATTTTATTTTATTTATTATTTATTTTATTATTTATTTTATTTTATTATTTTATTTTATTATTTTATTTTATTTTATTTTATTTTATTTTATTTTATTATTTTATTATTTTATTTTATTTTAATAATTTAATTTAATTTAATTTAATTTAATTTAATTTAATTTAATTTAATTTAATTTAATTTAATTTAATTTAATTTAATTTAATTTATTATTTATTTTATTTTATTTTATTTCTATACTGCCTTTCTCCCGCAGGACTCGAGGCGGTGTACAGTCAAGAAAAAATAAAAGCTACATAAACATCATAAAATTTACAAGAGTTTGTTTAGCGACCGTTCAAAGTTACAACAGCCCTGGGGGGAAAAAAAAGACTTATAACTGTTTTTCGCACTTATTAATCGTTACAGCATCCCCATGGGGTGGATGATGATCCGACATGGATCCCGTGATTAAAATTCAGATGCTTGGCATATGCTGGCTCCTATTTATGACGGTTGCAGTGTGCTCCCTTTTACGACCTCCTGACAAGGAAAGCGAAAAGGGAAGCCAGGTTCACTTTGCCACCGTCTGACTAACTTAACGGCTGCAGTGATTCACTCAACAACCGTGGCAACCGTAGGTCGCAAAACGGGGCAAAACTCAACAGCTGTCTCGCTTAACGACATACATCTTCGGCTCACTGGTGGCCGTTAAGTCGAGGACCACCTGTACAATTTTGGAACGTTCATGCATTTCAAGTTAATGATCTGTCCCCCTCTACAGATACCCACAAAAACACAGCCAGTCGAGGGTTAAAGAAGCACTTGGCACACACCCCAGTTCTTATCTCTAACTTGGCAGTGATATGCACACCGTCTGCTAAGTGCTTTAATAGTACACAGAAAGAAAATCACAACAAATATTCAGCAAAGTCTCTGATCAGCTTCAGCTTTTAGCTCCAATGACTACCCGATTGAGTTTTTGTTCGTCACAGAGATCATTTACCACCACCCTGTCTTATATAGTCTCTGGGTGTGGTCCAGTGACTCAGGTCTATTCCCTCATACGTCTCCTCAGCTGCTGTAAGCGCTTATCTCGCCTTCTTTGACGTGCGTCCAGGAATGATGTCTCTCCCTCACTCTCATCTGAGACACCTGTTTCCCCACTACTTTGCTCTCTTTCAGCTGGCACCTGAGACGGTGCCAGGGGGGGGGGGGGGAGATTTGGCTGGCTCCTCTTCCTCATGCTCAGAGCTTCCTTCCTCCAATGGGATAGGCTCAGAGGACGGGGTCACAACAGTTAAAAACCTGATGGTGTCTCTCCTTTCTTTCTCCCTCGCAGCCCCCGGGACGACCCACGTCATCATCCGCGAAGACCCCTACCGCGTTTCCGGCGATCAGATGGCCCTGGGTCTCCTGGCTGGAGCAGCCACGGGGGCCGCCTTAGGCTCGTTCATGTGGATGCCTTGTTGGTTTTAACGTCCTGATGCTTTTTGATAGACCGGCCAGCCCAGCCTGGCTGACTCCCCCCCCACCCCTTTTCCTGGCAAGACCCCTCTCCCCTATTTCGAAAGCGAAGAGGGAGAACCAAAGAAGACGGGGGGGACACTTGGCACATAAATTCCCGGGGATTTTGCAAGATCCTTGGGAAGGTTTTAAAGCACCTGCTGTGTTAACAGTAACTGTGGTCAATAGATCCCATGCTGCACTGCTAGGCCCTCCCTGGGTCATTTAGGCTCCCTGGGGCAGATCAGGAGGCCGCTGACCCTGCCCCAAATCTATAGGTTGCGTTTCCATGGGGAATTTAGAAGGTTATGTAAGGAGTTGCCACCAGCTTGGAAATCGGTTTAATCTGGCCCGAAGCTTTCATAAAATCTTTCTGCACTTTACACGCCAGCCACGTTCCCGTAACATCCTTGGCTAAGGTGGAATCTTAAGTTAGTCTTTTTTTGCAACTCGGGGCCAAGTCCTGCTGATGGGTTTTTTCCGTAATCAGGTTCAACGTGTTGTGTGAACGAAGGCAACTCCCCCTTTTTTAAAAATTTCTGGCTTAATGTATTTGCAACGGTGCCTCGTGCATCCTTGAGGGGGGGGGGCATTCTTGGTATCTTTCAGCCCGGATCATGTGGCTTGGCTGGTTCTTCTCCGGGGATGCCCCCCCCTTCCACCTGGGTATGGTCAGAAAAGTCAAAATGGTGCCACAACGGTGCAATAGAAACTGTTTTTTTGTGTGTGTTACAAAAATCCAGATTCAGTGGCATCGTTGTGTAGGATCTTGGTAGCCTTTTTCTTTTAACCGTATCCCTTGGATACAATCCCTTTGTCCACTCTTGTTAGCCGCTTTCCTATCTCCTCCACCTCTTATGGTGGAAGATCTCAAAAAGTTTATGTTAAGAGTTGCTACATCCTGCCTGGACTCCCAATTGAGCGAAGCCCATTCCGTTTGTCCGTTTGGACCATCATTTGTCTGAAATGGCAGAGGGTTTCCTCTTCGAGCAGACGGCTAGAAGACGTCCAAGGTCCCCTCCGACTCTTACTATTCTGAAAGTACAATTCTCCCTCCATCTCCTTTACAGCCTGAGAAGCTAGGGAGGGTCTCTTCTGAGGCTCTTGTCCCACCTGTTATGCAGCTGAGGGTTATGTGGTCTTTTATCAGACTTGTTTCCTTGGCAGCATCTCCCAAAGTCTTTCGCACAGACCATTGTCTATTGTTACGTACCAGGCCAAAGTGAAGCTGGCTTGTTGGGAGGTTGAAACTCAAGATGTGGCCCGTGTTGCGTGAACCAGGATGTGACGTTTAGTTAAGCGCAGGTTGAGTGGGCACAGCGAACAGTGGGAGTGCCAGGTGAAGCATCTCAGCTGCCCTGGGCGAAGGCATCCAGCGAGATTACTTCCTATCCTTGGTTATCAAGTGCTGGGTTTGAGGTTAAAGAATGAGCCGTGTGAATATACACCGTGAATATGGTTGTGGTTTTGTTTTTTTTTGTAGCTAAGGGTGCCTTGGATCGTTTTCTCTCTGAAAGTTGGGAAGAACTAGATTCAAGTCCATGGATGTTCATTCAGTGGCTTGGGTGGGGCTAGTTGTGATCAGCCTGGCCTACCTTGTAGGGGTGTTGTGGGTAAAAATATATAGAGGAAGGAGTTCTGCATGCAGTAGGTTGCTGTGAATTCTGGATTGCAATCTAACAAATTCAAAGTAGACAATACCGTTTTTTGCACCTGCTCCAATTTTTTCCAGAATTTATTTCCGTGTCTGCCACAAAGACGCCAACGGAGCCCAGTTGCTGGTTCATCCTTGGGAAGGCGGGTAAATGCCGTCGCACAGACCCATTGAGGGGTTGGCACAGCTAAATGACTGAAACACTGCCAGGTCAAGCAAGAGATTTCTGGGCCAAAACCCCCACAAAAATCAACAATTGCTAGCAGCAACAACGGCTGTGACTCACTCCAGTAAATACTTGCCGGATCTTTCTTGGTTGCAAGGGTAACCCTTTTTTCCAGATTAACCGATCGCTTTCCTTACAGCAAGGACCATTTTTTAAAGAAAAGGATCTTTAAAATTGGATCTTGCAAAAAAGAAAAAATGTTCAGAGGGAGCATTTCCTGCACATATCCAGGCACATCACGGAATGAGAGGTATATACGAAATGTAATGGTTTTGGATTTAATAAAGGGAACAGCTCGCATTTTAAGAGAAGCTGCCGGGAAGCAGTACTCGTGGTTCTTGATGGGTGAGGCTTTTTTTTAGCCAGCAGCGGCTCTCCTAAGGGTATCTCATCCCTGCGGCAGGGTCTGCCTCATCTGGTGGGTTGGGGGCTTCCCAAGAAAGCCGGGAAGTGGGCCAGCTGGGCCTTCCCTTTGAGCCGTAGCACAAACACACCTTTGCTTTGCTTCTCTCTGCGCGCTACGCAGGCTCCCATGTCCCAGTTGTTAGTTTGCGGCTTGATTCCATCAAACGCTTAAAGCACTAATAATAATAATAATAATGATGTATATTTTGGAAGAAAAACTATTTAAGGATTAAAAAAAAACCCTTGCTCTTCAAACAGTGGCTGTTGTCTGTTTTTCCACATCACCACACTGCAATCACCCCGCTCTCAAATGTATTTAAAGCTCATCTGCATTTAACTTAATTAGAGGAGGAGGAAAGCTTACCTGAAAACAGTGCACCAGGATTGTCGTTTCCGTTGTGTGTTTAAGGGAAGGAAAGAATTGTGTTTATTTTCCAATTACTTCCTCCCGGTTAAGAACAGTCTAAATAACAGCATTTGGCCTTTGGATGCTTCCACGGAGCTGCTTCCTTCAGTCAACAGGTCTGCTATTTAACCACTCAACTAATGTAAAAAATAAAAATAAAAAAAGCTCAGTCTTGAAACTGTTGTTTACAAATGGTGGATAATGCATGCTCCTCAGACTATTCCTGAACACAAAAGGCATCGCTGTGCAGAACGCGGGAAAGTATTAAGAGAGAGTAAAACAAAAGACGGTACAAGAAAAAAAAAAAAGGAACAAGCTAAATCCAGTTCAGGGTGGAAGGGGAATCTACATGTCCCAAGATCATGTTGCAGGATCCGATCTGGGTCCGTCACCTGGAAGAGAGGTTTTCGTCTTCCGAGCTTTCGGACTCGTGCTGGAACCCATCCTCAGGGTACTTCTCTCTAGCAGAGAGAGTGTTTTGGGTTGTTCTATGTGTGGTGTTTATATGGTGTGTGGTTGTGTAACTTTTAAGTTGTTGACTGGGGTGGCTGTTGCTTGTTTGTGCTGCCCAGCCCTCCTCGCCTCCTATGTACTTGGTAACCTGGTGGTAAATCAGCACTCCTGGTGTACAGGATCGTTTCCCAGGCTTCAATCATTTCTCGGGCTGTTTTTGTGCCTGCTCGGCCAACAATCTGAATAGCTGCAAATCTAGTTGTTTTTTTGTGAAGCAGCTTTACAAGTAGTCCTCGAAGTAACCACAATTAGGACTGGAATTTCCACGGTCATAAGCAGAATCAGACCCAATTTTACCATTTTTATGGCAGTGAAGTGAATCACTAGTGGTTAAGCTAATTAATTATGTATGCTGGCTGGGGAATTGTGGGAACTGAAGTCTACCCATCTTAAAGTTGGCACAGTTTGGGAAACTCTGTCCTACTTGGGAGTTGCACATTTGCTTCCCATCTGGAGACCAATGAATGGATGTGATGCTCAGCTCCGGCACCGAGTTCAAAACAAGCCAGAACTACTGAGGCCAGCGATGGGGAACAGGGGAAGCGAAAGAAACAAGAGGGAGAAACCTTTTTCTCGTAGTGTTTTGATTAGATACTTTATTGGAAGCAAAAAATTCTGTGCATGTTTTAAAAAATCCAACCCGTGTACACATTTAATTGCTCGAAGAACCCAAACCACAGAAAACTCAGTTATTCAAAAGCAGCGAGATGGGATTCTTTGTTTAAGTTTCTGCACACGTAGAATAACAACGATACAAGGAAGGGGGGAAAAAATTAAAATAATAAGTAGCCCAGTCTCCTTTTGAGTTTCTTTTCAGGATTAAGTTCACCGTCGGTTGCCATAGTTTAAACATTTATTTCTAGACATGCTACTTTGAAAGAAAGAAAAAAAAGAAGGAAAAAGAAAAAAGAAAAATCACCTCTTCAATATTGCATGAAAAGCATTTGTATGTCAATCTGCCCTTTTAACATGAGATTATGCAAAGTTACTGGAAACTCAAGTCAAAGTGATGGATTTGCCATTCCGACTGCACAATGCAAAGGGGGGTAGGTGGGTGGGACTTTGCGTTGAGGCCTCTGAACGGAGCTGGGCCGCCTTTTCAAAAACCAGCCCTTGCGAGAAAAAAAAGCTTCTCCCACATCGCCCCCCCCTCCCCTCCCCAAACTCTCCTGGCAAACAATGTATTTACAATTGTGTTAACTTACGTAGCAACTTCACAATGACTAGTACTATTAAGAGTGCACTTCTGTAGCGTGGGTGTGTCTTGTGTGTGTGTGTGTTTGTGTGTGTGTGTCTGTGTGTATACATGAGACAGAATGCATGTCTGTTTCCGAAATAAATCGCGGAATCTTGCAACATTCCCAAAGCTTTAAATGGATTAACCAATTCAAAGAGAGAGAGAGAGAGAGAGAGAGAGAGAGAGAGAGAGAGAGAGAAAGACTTGAATGCTAAACAAATTTAAAGCAGAGAAAATAAATATTGAAGGAAATCACCGTTAATGGTAGTTAAGTTAAACATAATACTAAACAAACGGTTACTTAACCGAATTATGTAGTACATACATAAGACTCAAGACCGAATGTAAAAAAAAAAAAACAATAATAATGCTGAAAGTAAAGGCAACAGTCTGCATAATTGAAAGTTTTGTTTCCACCTTATGCAATAACCCCCCCTTCCCCTCCATAATCATCCTTTTAAAAGGGACTTTTATAACTCTCCCTGCCTCCAGTTGAGTGTTGAGCTGCCCAACGGCCTCATTTATCCTGGTCCTCCTTCCTCACTTTACGGAGAATTTACAAGCTTTGGGCGTAGTGTACCTGCCTCCATTTTAGAAACGGATTTTTCGCGTCCATCGTTTCTCTTTAAAACAGGCCGAACCCTGTTTTCAAAGCCGCGCCCCCTACAAGTGCCCGTTCTGAAAACGTTCCCAGAAATGCAAAAAAACAACCAGAGATTGCACTGCGACCCAGTTTAACTGTGAGGTTTCTCCCAGGAACCAAAAATGGTTTTTCTTCCCCTTCGGTGGGTGTCACACAAAAGATCTGGAACTGTGCACCTTTAAAAAAAAAAAGCATTTCACCAGCCGATGCCGAAAGGCAGCTTGTTCACGCTATAAAAGTAATAACGCGATTAAAAGCACGATTTAACCAGCCATCTTTTTGAGTTTTGCTTGTCCCAAAAAGTTGGGACTGAAAAGGCAGCGCAGTCTCTCTTAGGGTGTGTTTTTTTTTTTTTTTTGCTCTTCTGTTAACGCTCTACGGCCTGCGACGGCCTCTTCTACCCTGCGACACGCGGCCCTTGCCGGCAAAAACAGGCGCCATCCTTATTCCTCTCCCCACCCCGCTCCCCACTTTCCATCCATTTGACAAGTGCAAAGTTTTTAATTTTCTTTGTAAAAGAGAAGAAAAAAAGGAAAGAGAAAGAAAAAAAAAAAAAGGAACAGACCTCAACAAAGTTGTACTCAACTTTCTAGAACTACTGAAGTACAGGTAGGGTGGTTTGGGCTCTGGCAAACCCTTCCCTTCTCTTATGCAATGAAGACACCGAATTTCTTGTTTGTTTCTTTTGTGCTTGTGAAGCTAACAGGTCATCTTCACGAGACAGGCAGCGATGAGGATCCGTGCTGGGGTTAAGTGGTGGAGGAGGAGGTGGGGGGGGAGGAAGAGGAGGCAAGGCTATCGTCACACGGCGGCTGTTGAGGGGGGAGAGAGAAGGAAGGAAGGAAGAAGGGAGGGAAGGAAGGAAGGGGAGGCAGGAGAAGCCAGTGATGGTTTGAGTGAGGAAGGAAGGAAGAAAAAACAAATAAAACCAAAAAACCCCAACACACTATTAGCAGGAACAGCCTCCTTCACTGACGGGCTGCTCTTGAGGCTTTTCAAGTTTGATGTCGATCACTGGGGAAAGAGAAGTTAAGGGAAATGGAAGAAAACAAAACACAGCCTCTCCGCTCCGGTTTTACGAATGGCAGACGGGATGCGGCATTGGTAGCGGAGGGTTGAACAGTGAGGGTGGGGGTCCTTGAGGATCTCCGAGCTGGGTTGTTTTCCTTACAGACATTTCATTACCCATCTAGGGAACACCATCAGTGTTGGGAGTGGGGTTTGCAGGGAGGAGGAGGAGGAGGGCTGTGAGGTCCTTGGCGCTTGGTTATTTTATTGCAGACATTTCATTACCCAACTAGGGAACCTCATCAGTGCTAGAAGGGGCTAGCGAGGAGGAGGAGGACGACTGTGGGGGCCGCAGACATTTCATTACCCATCTAGGGAACGTCATCAGTTTGCAGAGAGGAGGAAGAAGAGGAGGAGGAGGAGAATTGAGGGGTCCTTGGGGATCTCTGAGCTGGGCTGATTTCCTGACAGCAATGCAAGCAATCAACACACAAATAAGCAGAGATTAATAGGATGATTAACCAACAATCAAGCTTTAAACAGAATCCCAATCAAGGAGCTTAGACAAATGACAGCCTAACTGAGGAACCGCCAAGAAAACTCCCACCGGCACCGACAGGACAAAGCACTGGTAGATAAAAAGAGAGCAACCCCCACTCCTTCTAACACTGATGATGTTACCTAGTTGGGTCATGAAATGTCTGCAAGGAAATCTCCAAGCTCAAAAGAGCGCCACGCTGTCAAACGGACCTTACGATGAGGCCACAGCACCGAACGCAGACAGGGCTGCTGGGTGAAAGCCCCATTTCCCCCCTGCCCATTCACACACGAAGGGCTTGAAGGAAGAGGGAACAGCAAACGGCCCCAGAAGAAGCCGCCCTGGGTCTTCGGAGAGGGGCGGCATATAAATTGAATAAAGAATTGAATTAAATTGAATTGAATTAAATTGAATTAAAAAATTAATTAAATTAAATTAAATTAAATTAAATTAAATTAAATTAAATTAAATTAAATTAAATTAAATTAAATTAAATTAAATTATTAAATTAAATTAAATTAAATTGAATTGAATTAAGAAGGTTCCCACGGGAAAGGGGTACGGCCATCCTAGTCCCCTTGCCCTTCGGGAGAAGACTAGAGACCCCGTTTATTTGTCCTCCTCCTTAGGGTTAGTGGTCCCAAGCGACGCCAGAAATCTCTCTCTGTATTCGCTCCCCCTCAGGTGACTCTCGACAGTGTTATAAGATTCTGCTGGGAGTGACGGAGAGTCCTTTGAAACGAGATGGGCGGCAAATAAATGTAAATCTCTCTATATAAAAATGGCCGTGTGTGTCTGTGTATGTTCCAGCATAACTCTGGAACGCCTCGAGCAATTTCAACCAAACTTGGTACACAGATGACTTACTCCCTGGGAACAAATACTGTGGAGGTAAGACACCCCTAGCGCCACTCAGAGGTGTGTGTCCTGTTAAGATACAGCCTGTTGTGCCATAAAATGGCTTCTACTGTACGGCACAGTGGAGTTGCCACGGTAACGGCGTCACGGTACTCCACAAAGGGGGTTCCCTCTGGCAAGGGGGACAATCCAAAATTAGAAATTACATTGTCAACAAGGTTTTGATTATTCTTGAGGACAAATAAATACCCGGGCAATGCTGGGTTATCAGCTAGTAAAAAATAAATAAACCTACTTGTGCCCGGCAGAGAGGATTTACTTCGGATCCCGTCGATAAAAATACCCCGTCTATTGAGACCCAGAAGAGCCTTCCCTGCGGCAGTGCCCGCCCTTTGGAACATACTGCCCCCCCCCCCCAAGGGTAACCAATCTCCTCACCTTCCACAAGACCCTGAAGACCTGGCTAGGGGTCCAAATAGGGCATTTCCACACTAGAGGTGGCTGGCTACTAGATCAATGGCAGACTCCCCCTTTCTCCCCCCCCCCCACCGCTCTCCACCTGTCCATCTTTTCGGTCCTTATCTTGATGTATTTATTCTTTGTCACTGTTTATTTTATAGTTCTATCGCCTGACTTCTGTTTACGCATCTTTTCATTCTGATTCCTTTCTATTCCTGTAGGTCGCCCAGAGCAGCCCCGCAGCGAGACAGGCAGGCAAATAAAATAAAGGATAAATAAACCTCAGGGGTTTTTTTCGTATGGAGGAAAGCGGGAAGGACCCGCTTAGCCTATCAGCGGTTGGTGGGGCTCCGTAGAATTAGGGAAGAGGGTCTGCTTGTCCTAGGATTGGTACTTTCCATCACGTAGAAGTGGACCTCAACGTTTTCCCTGGCGTAGCTTTCCGGATCAAAGCCAACTTGGGACGTGGGCCACAATTTCCAGAGGAAATTGAGTTGTGAATTTCAAAGCAGCCAGGCCTCGCCACCCAAGTTCCCACATTCAGCTGTCCCTTTGGAATAGCTGCCTGAGCAGCCAAAGCATTCTCCGTGGTTTTCTTAATCTTGTTGTGGCTGTTGAATCAGAGGAGGAAGAGGAAGAGGCATGGGAGTAAGGGTCAGAATAAAGGCAACCTGGGAGCTCCGAGGGGGAAGCGGGAATGAAGCTGGCAGAGAGAGAAACAGAGGCAGAGCCTGGGCCGTCCATCAGTGCTCAGATGGAGAGTCAACAGCCCCCAGGTCTGGAGGTGGCTGATGAGGAAGAGGAGGAACAGCTGGGTCCAGTGCCTCATGCACGGATGCACAGAAGGCAGAGGAGAGGAGAGCAGTGGAAATCTATGGGCCGGTCCTCGGGACAGAAGAGCCACCGCTGCTAGCGAAGCCCCCACCCTGGCTCTGGGGATAAAAGGCAGAGGGCGGAGATGAATAGATGGGGCAGACAACTATTCATCTCCCGGCCGGATGGACTTGTTAGCCTGCGTTGGGAGTGAAACTTTTTGCCGGGGCTGCTGGCGCTCCTCATAAAGGAATCATTGAGTTCACTTCAGAGGGTTTGTCGTGTTTGGGGAGCGGGGTCAGAAGAAATCTGCTTTGTCATTGTACCCCCTCTGCCGGCTGCAGTGGTGCTCCCCTCCCAAAAAAGCCTCAATACCGATGACTAGATTGCTTCACCAACCGAGGGTAGCTCAAAGGATACTATCTTCTCTGCTTTTCTCCTGCGTGCTCTCCATGCCAGGCAAAGCAGCAGCCACACGTCGGAAAAGCTGAGGGAGAAAATTAAGAAAGTTAGAGGGGGAAGGAAAAAAAAAAAAGCAAGATGGATCGATTGAAGGGGACCAGGACAATATTATATAAGGTGCATTGACGCCTTTGTATCAGCGTCCAATTAAAAAAGCATTCGTTTTAATGGAAGGTATAAATTGTATTTTATTCCAACTTCATTTTAAATTGTATTTTATTTCAATCTCATTTTAAATGGTTTTTTTTTTAATTGGATTTTAGCAATAATTTGTGTTTGGAACGCTGCACTTCGTTATGGCCAATGGGCTAATTAATAAACTATGTATATACTGTATGTATTTATGTATGTATGGAAGGGACAGGTAGTCCCTGACTTACAACCATTTGTTTAGTGATTGTTTCAAGTTACAACGGCATGGAAAAAAGGGGGCTTTACAACCAGTCCTTGAACTTATGACCGTGTCAGCATCCTCACGATCGCGTCATCAAAATCCAGTTGTTAGACAACCATCACATATTTACACAATGGTTGCAACGTCCCAGGGTTGTAGGTTCCTCCTTCGTGACTTTCCCAGCCGGGGGAAGCAGGGTTTAGTTAATGACGTGATTCAGTTAATGGCTGCAGTGGTTCGCTTAACAACGGCGGCAAGAGAGATCGTCAAATGTGGCGCGACTAACTGAACACCCGCCCTTGTTTTAGCAACAGAAATTCTGATCCAAATTGTGGTTGCAGTTCAAGGACTGTCTGTCTTGTGGAAAAATATATGTGGTTATGAAAAGTTAGACGCCGGGAGTAGATGGGCACAGGAAACACCAGCTCTTGTTTATGTAACAAAAGATTTTCCCCCCCCCGTTATTCTAGTAATAAAATGATGCATTTATTTCGACACCGACAGCCAGAGAGGGTCCTCAGCCAGAGGAATTCTGGGAGTTGAAGTCCACAAGTCTTAAAGGGGCCACGTTTGGAGACCCCCTGCTGTGAGACATAACCATCTGCAGCTCCTTATTACTCACTTGTTTTACGTTGTATCCGGCCTTTGCGCTAGTTTCGATGAACATCACATTCAGCTCTTTGGCTTTCCTTTCCCCTTCCTCAATAGATACTTGTCTGGAAAAAGAAAGGACAAGAATCATAGTAAGAGAACTGCAGTCTTGGCTTCCGCTAAGACAGGGGTCAGCAACCTGGGGCTCTGGAGCCGCCTGTGGCTCTTTCACCCCTCTGCTGCGGCTCCCTGTCACTCAAAATATGCATCACAACCACCAATGTGCGATACCCGCCAGCATGTGATTTATTGAGCTTTTCAATGCCCTGGTAGGCCAACCATGGATAAATCCAAGAAAAGAAAAGTTTCAAAAGAAAACAGAATGTTTAATTCAACTACATATGCTAGTTTTGTAGCCGCTCAAGAAATAGTCAGGCACGGGAAGGGTTTTGTGGCTCCCGGTGTTTTCTTTTCTGTGGGAAATGGGTCCAAATGGCTCTTTGAGTGTTTAAGGTTGCAGAGCCCTGCTTCAAGAGTTGTTTTCCTTTTACGTACCAACAAGAAAAACACCGTTTCAGAACTGTTATATCTTAGATGCTTCAAGGAAGAAAACTCCATTCGTTAGAAGGGTTGGTGCTTACGGCTCTTACGCTTTTATTTACATGGCAATTTACAAAGCAAAGTCCAAGGGCTCGTTTGCGGGGGAGGGCGAGTGGGGAGGAGTAGAGAATCTCATAAAATGCTATTTAAATTGTGAGGAATTAAAATTAGGCAGTTAACAGGAAAGATTTAAGACACACACCCCAAGACTCAAATGGATGCACAGGTTTAAAAAAAAACAAACAACTGAGCCGCCTGTAAATAAAATAAACAAAGCCCTAGTTATTGTCTCATCTACATATTCTCCGAGTCGTCCATTTTTTTTTCATGGACACAGGAGAGGGCAGAGCGAAGCAGAGAGGGGGTGATGTGGGGCCTTTGATTTTTAGGGATAACATGGGAGAAAAGATTGGAGACTAGATCACATGGGGACACTGCATTGCAAGGCCGTGCAGAGAAAATCAGCAGTCCTTAAACCTATGACCAGTCGCTTAGTGACTGTTTGAAGTTACGTTGAACTTCCCCAGGGGTACTTACAACCTGGTTCTAAAGTTATGGTGGCTGTACACCCCCCCCCATACCACACTTGTGGTCACATAACTGCATCTGGGGCACTTGGCCTGCTCTCTGTCTGTCTGCCTATATCTATCCAATTTTTCATCTTTCATCTCTGTCTATTTTTATTCATAATTATGCATCTCTCTCTCTCTCAACTATCATCTCTTTCTATCTCCCTCTTCTATCTATATTTATCCATGACCATCTTTCTCCATCCATCCATCCATCCATCTATCCATCTCTCCCTCTTCTGTCTGTCCATATCTGACATAATTTTCCATCTCTTTCTCCTTCTTCTGTCTCCAACCATCCATCCATCCATCCAATTTATTGGTCCCTATCTCACAGTACAGGGTGACTCTAAGTGGCTGCTTTACGTCTGTGTGAGTTCAAGTCCATGAAAGCCAACTGGGTGACTTTGGCCCAGTCCCTGACTCTCAGCTCAACCCACCTCACAGGGTTGTTGTAGAGTAGGGATAGTCAAACTCACATCGTCGTCACATGACGTATCGGGATTTATTCCCCCCCTTCAATAAACCAGGACGGGTGTGGCCAGCATGTGTAGAGGAAGGTGTGTGGATATGTTCACCACCTTGAGTTTTATTTGTAAAAAAAAACAATTAAAGGTGAGAAAATCAATCAGCAAGAAAGTAAATTGATCAGCTTCAGGGGAAGCAAGAAAAGTGTGGTGGATCAGAAAATTGCTTCTGTGACCGATGGGGGAAAAATTTTGGCTACCGAATCCATCTGGAAAAATGGCAAGAGATTTCGTGGGGGAATATGAAGCTAGTAGTTTCTACTGCATACAAAGAAAATATTTACAAGATGCTATACAGATTTTTTTTTAAATTAGATTTATATGCTGCCCTTCTCCGGAGATTCAGGGTGGCTTACAATGCACCAAGCAATAGCCTTCATACTTTTGTATATTTTATACTAAGTCAGTTTATTGCCCCCAGAAACTGGGTCCTCAATTTACCTACCTTAGAAAGGATGGAAGGCTGAGTCAACCTTGAGCCGGGGAGATTCGAACTTGCAATAATTGCAGACAGCTGAATGTTAATAACAGGCTTTAGGCTGCTGAGCTATCCATGAGAGATGGTATCTCTCCCCCAATAGATTGGCCAAAATGTTTACTGGACAGTCCGTTGGATGCTGGAAGTGTGGGTTTGAGTGCGGCACATATTATATCACCAAAGGTGGACGTGCCCAGAAGCAGTAAAATTTTGGGAAAAAATAAAGAAGTGGCTGAATGAGATTTTAAACCAAGAGACTGAATGGCGACCAGAGACATGCTTACTCGGTTCCAAACCAGAAACTATCAAAAAAGATTCATGGTACCTTGCACTATATATTATCACGGCAGCGAGATTAACGTATGCTCAACTCTGGAAAGATAAAAATACCCCATCAGAGGAAGCAATTATAAAGAAGATTTTGGATTGTGTGGAAGCGGATAAATTGACTAAAAAACTGAAAGACAGAGGCCAAACGCAAACATGTTTATCTTGGGAAAAGCTATATACTTGGCTATCAAAGGGAAAATTATAACCCAAGTCAGACTAGGAGTTGTATTTATTGAAAAGCTTATATTATACAAGAAAAGTGAGGTCGGATAGACCTAATTGATTTATAAATGTAAATTAGGTTGTTCTGTCTCCCCCGGAATGTAATGTAGATATATTGTACCGAATATTAAATTATTAAGGTACTACTTATAAGCATATGTTATTTGTTTTGTTGTTCTGTCTGTCACTTATCTGGTGTGTTGTCTTCTTTTTAAATGATAAATGTAAATAAAGATTATTTTTTTTAAAAAAAGAAAACTGCTTCTGAATGTGAGGGACCTTCAGCTACTCAACTCAAGAGACCCAGTTTGGTTCTCACATATACACATATTCTTTTTCAAAACCTGGATTTTGGGTTCTATTAGAGATTACGCTTTTTCGATAAAATATATATTCAGCCTAGCCAAAAGGAGGCCTGTCTTACCTCTTATCTGCTAGATCTGTTTTGTTTCCTACAAGCATGATGATCACATCACTACCCCTTTCCGTTCTGACATCGTCGATCCATTTTGTGGTTTGCTGGAATGAGTTTACATCTGGGAAGGAAAAATACACAGGATAAAACCTACAGATTGCTGACAAAACACATTACAGATAGTCCTCGACTTAACAACAGTGCATTTAGTGACCGTTCAGAAGTTACGACGGCACTGAAAAAGGGGACTTGGGACCGGCTTCCACACTGATGACTAATGGAGAAGCTCCCATGGTCGCATGAACGAAATTCAGACGCTTGGCAATTGACTCGTAGTTATGACGGTCGCAGTGTCCCAAGGTCAGGTGATCACTCTTTGCGACCTTCTGGCAAGCAAGGGGAAAGCCAGACTCACTTAACAACTGGGTTTCTAACTTATCAACTGCAGTGATTCACTTAACTGTGGCAACAAAAGTTGTAAAATTCACTTAACCAATGTCTCACTTAATTTGTCATCAAACAATTGTCAGGATTTGTCATCAAACAATTGTCAGGATTTGGCAACATAAATTTTAGACTCAACTGTGGTCATAAGTCAAGGACTACCTGTATCTACAAAGCATCAGCAGTCATTTGAAATTCATGGAGATTTTGGCTGATCAAAGACTGTGGGGACAGATAGAGCCCGCTCAGCTGCTAGAGGCCATGAACCAGTGAAATGTGTCGTATTTCTACCTCCTAATTAACCACAGGAACCGGACTACTACAAAGAAAAATGCCGGTTTCTAATTTTCATTTACAAGAACATCCCTGGACACTGGATATTAATTCTATTCTTCTGATCTTCCATGGAAAAATATCAACAATGGATTGGATGGATGGATGGATGGCTAACGTGCCATCAAATCATGGTGGACTCTTAGCAACCGTGTAGATCAGGGGTCTCCAACCTTGGCAACTTCCCAGATTCCCAGAGCTGAAGTCCACAAGTCTTAAAAGTTATCAAGATTGGAGACCCCTGGCGTAGGTAAAATTCCTCTGTGAAGATTTGCCCCTACTCTGCTATTTCGGGCCTTCTATTGATGTTTCCATCACCCTTGCAACCGAGTTCATCCTTCTGACTACTGTTTATCCTCTCCTTCCATGCTTCCCACCCTCCTCCAGAGAGCCAAGTCTCTGCCTGTATCCAAAGTAAGATTATTTGATCCTGGACATTTGTTCCTTGCGTGTGAAATCTGGATTGATTTGTCTCTTGAACCATTGGTTGGTTTTCTTGGCTGCTAACAGACTTCTCAGGAGTCTTCTCCAACATTAAAGCCCAAATGCATCAGTCCTCTTCTTCTCTTGCTTCTTCAAAGTCCAACTTTGGCCTCCACAGAGGGTCAGAGAGAAGATCTCGGTCTGAGCTCTTCTGAACTTTGTAGGCACATCCTGGCACCTGAACATCTTCTCCATGGCTGCACTATTGAATGTTAGTTTGCAGGGCATTTTTTTTGACTGCTTGTTTTTTTTTAAATTTGATTTATATGCCACCTTTCTCTGGAGACTCAGCGTGGCTTACAATGCATTAAGCAATAGCCTTCATGTAGTTTTGTATATTTATACAAAGTCAGCTTATTGCCCCCACAAACTGGGTCCTCCATTGACCCACCTTAGAAAGGATGGAAGGCTGAGTCGACCTTGGGCCTGGTGAGAACTGAACTCGCAGTAATTGCAGACAGGTGGATGTTAAATGCTGTCTTAGTAGGAGGCATTAGCCTCCTACGCCACTCAGGCTCCTTTAGCGTTGACTGTTGGTACTAAAGGCAGAAGCTGCCCAAAACTTTTGGTATCTTCATTGTCAATTCTAAGGATCGAATCGTCCTTCGAAGGCTACAACTCTCAATGTTAAGGCTAGAATATCATCTTTCTACCTATTTCTTAGATTTATCTGGCCGCCCACTCGCTCTCAAGTGACTCTGGGTGGCTTACAAACATTAGCTCGATTTTCTTTTAATTTCATTTTTATTTCGCTTTAGTCCCATTTTTTCCCCGCCATGCCGCTTGACATTTTTTATTACTCGAGCTTGCAGATCCTTTGCATTATCGGCTATTAGGGTAGCGCCATCGGCATAATAACCTCCACAACATGGTTTCAATGTTCCAAATGCGCTCATCGATCTAAAAATATCTCCAAAATTCCCCAAAGGTGTATCGCAAGCAACTTGTCAGGGCAAGAAAGGCGTTAGATTTGATGAGTAAGAAGCGAACGAGCCCCGGGTCTCAATAGACGTTGATAGTGGCACAGAAGCAACATGTTTTTTTCTTGGCATCACAACCGGGTTATTAATGCCACTACCCGCTTCCATATTGTTAATCCCAAAGGTGCTTTTTCAGGAGGCAACTGGACCTTCTGGTTTTTTCTTTGAAGATCTTTCGCTTCTCATCCTAGAAGCTTCTTCGGCTCTGACTGGATGGTGGGGAAGGGAAGGTTTATACTCCTTGCAGACAGCTGGTCATTTGCATCCTTTTACAGGGTCGTTGAGGCCACCTGGAGTGTCACCTGAATGGTGCTAATGGTTCCTGCAGTTTGCAGTTTTTCTGCAATTTATGAGGCAACTGGGTTTTCTTGTTTTTTTCTTTCAGACTTTTAGCTATATAATTTGAACACCCTTGAATGGGGTGGGAGTAGGAATGGATTTCCAGAGGAAAAAAATTGCAGACTACAATTTATTTATTTATTTATTTATCTGAGGACACAGATAAATGGAGCCTGTGTAGCGTAAAGGGCTAATGCCTCCTACTAAAGGCAGCAATTAACACCAGCTGCCTGTAATTTCTCTGAGTTCAATCCTAGCCAGGCTCAAGGTCGATTCAGCCTTCCATCCTTTCTAAGGTGGGTAAATTGAGGACCCAGTTTGTGGGGGCAATAAGCTGACTTTGTATAAATAGACAAAAGTATGAAGGCTATTGCTTATCGCATTGTAAGCCACCCTGAGTCTCCGGAGAAGGGCGGCATATAAATCAAATAAAAAAAAAAAATCTCCAGGTGACCTTTAACCACTCACTAAAAAAATGCAAATGTCTAGCTATCTGCAAGGCGTATCAATCCTTCCATTCCCCACTATCCTATCGGGGGGAGGGGGGGGAGATGGACATTTCACAGGAACCAATTTTTCAAAATAGCAAATTATACTCTCAGACATGAAATGGTCAATTTTTTTTCATGCTTGGGTGTACTGGGGCATTAAAACCTAAAAATGTTCCATTCAGGCTAAGTCTGTATTTTATAAAAAGATCTCTATTTTTCCATGTTTCAATACCAATCCCTCTTCATTCAGTTGTCTATTTCAAAGGCAGATTTGAAACGGAGGGAAAACAGGAGTTGCTTAATGTGCTTGCGATAAAAATAAGGTTTCAAAAACGCTTACTAGTATTTCGTGCGTGTCTGTGTTTTACAAGACGGAGAGGGAAATATCGAAATGCAGTTCTTTGAAAAGTACATACCTTTATAGGAAATGAAATCAGTGAAACTAATTAGAAGGAAGGGAGGAGGAAAAAAAAGAAGGTTTTTGTGTACACAAGAACAGGTTGTTACAATCCCTGGAGCTTTTAAGAGCAGTGCAAAAACAACCGTAAAGGATTTCAATAGAGAAATTCAAGAAACTTAAAAAGGCAACACAGGACAATAATACCCACAGAACAGCAGATGAATTGAGACCGTGGTGAGACTGGTTTGCTTTCAGGGATTCTGAGCACATATATAGGGAGGGAAGGAATGCACAAGAGAGAACAGTGAGAAGCAGAATCAACAAAACTGAGAGGGTTTGCCTCTAGAGGAAGCAACCATTGGGCAAAAACTCCCCAGTTTGCTCAGGAGATGATAGAGCGTTTACATTTAAAGAACTGGAGAAGCCAGGGATCATCTCTGAAAAAGCCTAGCTTTCAAGCCGGAGTCCGTTTTCGAATCCTCACCTAAATGGCAAATTAATTTGGTCTAATCCACGGGGAGGAGAATGCTTCCTGCACGTATTCAGAATCAATCTTGTGGCTTTGTAGTTTATGGGTGCAGGACATGGTCGACTTTAGGGTTGAGCCCCGCCGAAGAATCCTGTGAAACAGGTTCCTGTCCATTTGAAACATGGTAGAAAGTCTCCTGCTTGAAGCTCCAGAGAAGAAAACCATTTTCATGCCACAGTGAGGGGACAAGCACAACTGTGATAGAGCATGCACAGCTTCGCTTGAGGGAAAGGGAGAGAAGGAGAGGGGAGAAAGCAAGGAAAAGGGGGAAGGGGAACAGGAA